>JABWIB010001579.1:6786-20001 GCA_016617825.1 Platyplectrum ornatum | reverse complement strand
TGCAAATCTGCGCCTCATTAGCGGGCGATTCAGAGTTGGCACAGATTTTTCACGCATGCGCAATGCGAAGAAACGAAACCATTCAGCCGCAATGCGCAACTCTGGATCTGGTCCATTGTGTGTAATATTGCCGACCCAAAGTCAGTAGCCCCAAAAAGCTTCGGGGGCAACAGCCTGGGAGGCACATGTCCCCTTGCCCTCTGGCCCAGCCTTCCACTAGGGCTGAGTTGGGGTGATTTGTGCGATCAGCATTTGCCATGTTCTGTATGTAAGGGTATCCTATCTTTGTTGTACATTTAGCAAAAGAGAAGACATGCTCTTTCCTGTACATGAGGAGCAATATGCAAATGGTAAAGGTTGGACAATGCACTTTGATTCATGTAGCTCATTCACAGAACACTGAGTTGTCTGCCTGGCCTCGGGTGGACCGTTCATCTCCAGAAGGAGATCTTTACTCAAGAACTGCCGACCTTAGCAGCAAGTATTTGGTAACTTCATCACTTTCTTCAGCCCAGTTAGTGCTATGCATCTCCGGTACATTACTGTATCTTTTGTGAATATGCCTCTAAGCCCACATACTGTATTTTCAGTCGTATTTATAACATGCTTCATCCTGTCCATATTTTATAGTGAAAATCATTAAATTATAATTGACAATTCCACCAAGCTATTATCACTCTGACTCTGTGTGCTTTGGGCATCGTATGTTGATTTATCTCTAATTCTTTTTTCCTTCAGGAAGGATCATGAATAATTAAACTATTGTATTTTACATGTAATACAAGAAAAGTCAGTTAACTTTGAAATTAGTGCCTTATTATTAATTTCTTTAACTTATGAAGCAGAGTAGGCCAACATAAACCAGTGTCTAGTGTTTTTCGTTTACAAAGGATACAGAATAATTATCCTTTGTACTGAATAATTAGTATTTTTATAATATAGTACTATTGAGTATATTGAGTCACAGCACAGATAGAGGGAGATAAAGCACAACTAAAATATGTAAACCATGTTTCTCACACTGTATGACAGGACAAAACTGTGCTATGTAACTGTAACCTATTCCATGGGTACCACACACCAAATATGATTAATGTTAGCCGCAACAGAAAGCTTAGATTTTTCCAACCTTTTGCTGTCTGGATCAAATGCATACTAAGAATTTGCAAACAAGTTTGGAGCTGTCTGAAATTGCTGCGGTGATGGGAGATATTAGCAGTAGATAGGTTGCGTATTTTTTATATTAAAGGATGTCTTCACAATGCAAAATAACCAGAATTTTACATATGTGTGTATGTCTGCACCTGCACCAAGTTTTCTCTCCTGGAATGTCCTGGAGACTCCTACATTTCTGGTAATTCTCCCTGTACCCGTACATTAAATCACTGCCTATACCCCCAATCAGTACCGCCCAATAATAGCAGTTGTATGGGTTTTCCATTCAGGGGTGGGGCTTTGGGCGTGATTTTGATAAAGCATGCCCTCTGCCTCCACCTCCATGCTGCCGACTCATGGTTTCCCTTTGGAGGAAAAAGCTAAAAGTTAATAACCCTGAGTTTTCTACTTTTGTATTTTTGTATTTTGTGTTCTGACCATCCCCAGCAAATGATAGTGCTTTGCCATCCAGTGAATGTTTCTTTACATAAATCACACCCTCTGCCTAACCTCCATGCTGCAGATTATGGTTTCTCTTGGAAAGGAGAAATCAGAAGTCGGCAGCCCTGCTCTAAACTACAGTTGAAAATGAAAGCTACATTATTAGACATGTGTGTCCCATTTGTGCAAATGCTAAGCATTTAACAAGCGTGCAAAAAAAGTTAATTCATTGGCCACTGGGATGTGCGGATGTGCTCATTTTCCCTGGATGCTCTTAGCTGTATTATTGAGGCATACCTTGCATGTGGCTTTAGGCCTATAGCACATATTGTGTGTTACTTTAGCCGTCTGTCATCACTTGGTTTAATGTAAACCCACATCTGCATCTTCTCTTCAAAAATGTGTTTGATCTATTTCAGGAAAGAACTTTGGTAAAAGTCATTAATTATGTAAGTCAGTCATTATCCTAATCACAGTAATCCTCCATCATCACCCCTTTTGACAGTTGGCTCAATAATTCACTGTCAGAGCAAAGGGAATTTGTGCACTGATGTGAAATTAATATGATATTAAAAAGCTCCAAATGTTTTCATTCATACTCATTTCAGTTTTGGGCAAAGTGACTTATATTTTTTACAATATTTCAAAAGATTTAATAATTGTTTTAGGAAAAACTTATTTCCATTTACATTTCCTAAAACAATCTTGATTACAGGATAGACACCAGAACAGTGGCTGAAGTGGGAAATTTAGAAGTGGGGTTATGAAGGAGGAAGGAGCATATAAATAACATTTCTTATGAAATGGCGGGTCTGTAGCAGCAAAAAGTGCTGTTAAATCATATTACTGTATACCCACACTTTGAGCACAGCAACAGAAAGTAAATGAAATGTCTACTGGGTATGGTAAACTAAGCAGTGGAATTACTCAAAGATCTGTACTTGGACCAGTCCTTTTATTCTGGCCTGGATTAAAACAAAAATAAGCCATTTTCCTGCTCTTAAGAGGAAATTGATACTGTGTTACGCTGGTCAAGGTCACCTTCCAATGCGCGGAGTCTAACAGGGGCCTGGTGTTCGCTAGAGCCCCTTTGGTGGGGATAGACTGGAGCTGCAGGACACCCTGCAGGTCNCGGCCCTCAGTTAGCAACCTTGACTGTAGCTGGAGATCAGAGAGTATGGAAGGGTAGATAGAATACCAAAGAGAGTGGTGTGACAGACACTCAAGAGAGTGAGACAATATACAAAAACAGAGAATAGTGGAGTACCACTTAGTAATGTGCACCCTGCTTTAGAGTTCAACAGAGTGAGACAATATGCACACACAGAAAATAGCGGAGTTCCACTTAGTAATGTGCTTTAGAGTGAGCAGCATGAGGGAACACACACATACAAAGAGTAGCAGAATATCACTAGTAATGTGCACCCTGGTAAAGGTACAACAGAGTGACAGTATCCACACACAGAGACAAGCAAGTACCACAAGGCTCAGGGCAGTGGACGCTGGAGACAAGAGGCAGGTATAGGCAGAGGGAGCAGACAGATGGCATCTACTCCACAAGGTAGGAAACTATAACCGGCGACACCCAACAGGTGCCGCCGGATGATAAGCTGATAGGCTGACGTGTCAGCCGGCCCTTAAAGGGGCCGCTACCCAAAAAAATGCAAACAGGCTGCTACGTTAAAACGGCAGCCTGTAACATACTGGCTCTGAATCTGCATTTGTTTTTCACATAATGATCAAGCAAAATCACTTTACAAAATCTTCCCATCTTTTCCTCACTTATTGCAAGTGCAAGATTATTCAATTTTTATATATTGTGCAAATATAGTCTATACTAGTCTATACTATTAACTTAAAAGGCAAATGTGCTAAATTGTAGTAATTCTTTAAATAAATAAATTATATATATATATATATATATATATATATATATATATACAGGGCTTGAAGTGGGGGTGTATACGGGGGTATGTCATACCGGTACTTCTCCCACTGATGGATGGAAAAATGTAATGGAAATGTAATGGAAAATGTTTAGCACAGAGCATAAGAAACATCTCCATATTTTTAGTAATACAATCCCCAAGGTAAACATTTGCAAAGGCCTTATATAAGTTGTGGAGTCTCACCACCCAAGACATTTTCACCAGCACTGCAGCTGGTGCAAATGAGACACCCATACTGCCATTGGGCTACAGTATATGAGTGCACCGCTTTCCTCCCTCTTTATGCCCTTCTATATTGCAGACAGTTGCTCTTGTGCTTCGTCTACAGTCACAAGTACTTCTCTTTTGGGCTATGCACAATAACCAAAAATACAAATCACACTTTCAAAAGTGAGCTATATATATGTATATGTATATATATATGTGTATATATATATATATATATATATCGCACCAGCCAGACATACAATAACGTATAACAAACCGTTTAGAACAAAACATTGTCAATGACATTTTCAAGCCAGAGGACCTTGGAGCATTGGCAAAGACTTTAGCTCCTTGGCACAGATTTTTCATCATCTTTCATTTATGAAATAATTTGATATTTAGTGTCTGAACAAATCACAAATGAAGTCAATTAAGGATTTCCTCTGGGCCACATCTAATAATCCTGTACCACTAACACAACTAGGTTGTAGCCCATAGCAACCAATAAGGCACTGTGTTGGCTGGGGTGAGCCCAGCGATAGTTAGATTAATGAGAATGAGTACAGCAGGCTTTCACTGTATTATTAAATAAACTGTGAAGTGTTGATGATTTTGTAAAATGCTCTCCTGTTATTTATAACAATTTCTNAGGGGATTATTGTATTGAATGTATTACACGCATTTACATAGGCTTCTACTTTAACTAAATATGCTTTTTTAAGTACACATTAGTTCATTAGAACTCTATGGGAAATGATTGTGCCTTCTTAATGAAGCATGTATCACGGGTACTTCTTAACGAAAGGCCCTAAAGCCAGGTTTGCAAACTTGACTTAATGACGACCATCATAATCTCATTAGGTTTCCGTCTTTATGAATCCCAAATGGATGTCATTTAGAATTCATCTTCCCAAATAACGGCTTCTTATTTTGGCTTGGTAAACGCACTCTTTCCGATCCTTTGTCTACAAACCTCTTTTTTTGTGTTTAATTAATAAGAAACTAGTCTATTAAGGCTGGCAATGTAATCCAGAGGTGATTACCAAAGATGCATTAAAAAAGTTTATCATATTTATCTAGAAACTTATTAACTTTTTGTGAACGGTTCATTATGAGCAATTTTGTGAGAGCTAAGAGAATGCTGATATGATAATTTATAATTAAGTTATAGGTTTCACCGCTTACAATATCATTTTGGAAATTTCTTTGCTTCGTTCACATACATTAAGGTCCTTATGATATAAGCTCATAAAAACAGTTATAAGAAAACCTGGCAGAGGCAAAATCTAATCAACATAGAAATAGCTAGACAACAGCAATCAATGAAGCTGTCAGAGGCTGGCAGCATAATGCCACACTCAGCACTCCATTTATAAGAGCAGAGTGTTGTTTATAAATATTATCGGCAGCTCTCAGAAATGTGTTTATAAACAGCACTCACACGTTGATTGCCAAGTACTGTCTTAAGATGCCAGCCTCTGATTCAGCTGCCACAGGCCCCCTTTTCCATTGAGCCTTATAGCCGTCTCACCTTCTGCACCCACAATAGTTACTCTCCTGACCATAGAAAAGAAATCAGAAACGGACCTCCAGTTTAGGGTTAAGTTCATATCCTGCCCAGTCTTGTATTTCAGTGTGTTTCCCTGCAACAATCTAATATAAAATGGCAGTATTCCAGAAGTTAGGCTCCCACATAAGGGTTAAATCCATCCTGTAGAGTATGATTACCATACCTCCCATCCAGGGGCAGGCTGGCAACTTTTAGCCTGGACGGCAAGCGTCTCATATGAAGAAATTGTGTCCCTACAGCTTTTATGCAGCAAATGGCTGTCAGCACCCAAGCCATCCACCAATCAGGCTAATGACTGGTTGCTGGTTTGTAGGTAGGAGAGAATAGCTATCAGCAGTCTGCCTGGTGGATAGCCCCAGCTATTACTATCTGAGCGACCAAAACCTTTACCTGCTTCTCAGCTGGCCCCAAAAAGCCCAGAACCCAAGTGGCCCAAAAATGCTTCAGGAAAAATGGCCTGGGTTTCACATGTACCCCAGCCCCCTGGCCCAGTCCTCCCCTGCTCCCATCTATTGGATTTGCATTACACTACACGCCCTGCCCCACACTGCCATTTGAATGAGTTCCATTAGATAAAGCTGGATCTGGTGGAATGGGAATGTGTAGCGGGTGTATGTGCAGTTACAAAAACCGTTACTGTGCTGTACTGAGCTTTATAATATACACTATATATGCACTATAACCATAAAAGTACCAATATGGGTCCTCTGGATCCATGGAGTACAGAAAGTGTCCTCTGGAGGTCTGTACTATAGCTGATCTGTTGTGGGTCAGGTAGGGTTAGTTTTAAAGTATACACACTGTGATATATTTACATAGTACACACTTACGTACTTACAAATTTACGAGCGTATGTTATGAGTGGGTAAAGACATGTTGAAGTAAAATGTTATTGTTTGCATTTTGCACACAGATAATACCCAATGTTCCGGTTACACTGTTTATTATTGTAATATTGTTATAGTATGCATTTGCGATCTCTATTTTTGTTATCCAAGTCATTTATTCTCTGGATTTGAATGGATAGACTGGGTAATACTGATCTGCACATTCGCACAATGCAAACAATGGATTAAATAGAAGAGAGAAGAAAGAAGAATCTCAGTCCACAGTTATTAAAGGCTCAGTCGCACAAGGGGCCATTTCCTCCTATTATGGATGGAGATCCATGAGGAACAATCAGTGTTGTATTTGCACATTGTATTTTTCATGTAAATTGATGAAATCTGCCTTGTGTTGTTTATTTCAGGTCCTAAGGTCGTAGAAACCCATGGTCAGCAGTTCCAGATAAACTCGGATAAAGGGAAGATGCTGTTTTCTGTGGACGAAAATGAGGTTTTAGTGGGAACAGACAAGCTCAGAGTCACAGGTATGTAGTTACTAGGATTATTTCATGTTCATTAAATAGGTTTCTAGTGCCATGAATTATTCCAGAGACAACTGGTTGATGTCATGTAGAACCGTTTCTTTTCATTGCCATGTTTTTGGAGTTTTTTTGTAATGTCACTTTGTACAGTACTTTATGTCTTCCTTTTTCCAAGTGACATAATACCTTCAGCTAAGTCTTCCCATAGCATCTAGGATGTGGGTAGGGTTACCTATACCTATACAGACATAGTTTATTATATTATTGTTATTATATATATACCAGATCCAGACTTACGTACTGTACCATTGAACTTACAAGTGACTGGGTTAAACCATGTTGAATTGCAGGGGAGGTATAATGAATGTCAGTGTGTGCATGCAGGGAGAATACGTTATTGTTGCATTTTGCACCCAGTTACTGACCAGCGTTACTGTTACACTGTTATTAGACTTGGGCTAGGAAACCTAAACTCTAATACTGTTTGCAACTAATGAAATTTACCCCCCCTGCAATTCAACATGGTTTTGCCCTCTCACACATACATTTAATAGTATGAAAGTCTGGATCCAGTCCAATGTGTTCAGACATTTTATTCACCATCCCTAACGCATGTCTGGTCCAGAGCTACATACTTAAAACAATAACCCATGGTTAACCTACAGGGTAAAATAACAAATTAATAACAATTTATTTAACATACTCCTGCTCTTACAAGAGCAGGAGTTTGCTCCCACAGCTCTAATATAGTGTTCAAACCAGGGCTGGAAGTGGGGGTGTATATGGGTGTATATGTCATACTATTAATTCTCCCATTGATTGACTTCTATTATTGTAATGTCTCTATATCGACACTTCTGGATGTCCATATTTCCACTTCAACCACTGGTTGAGACGCTGCAGGAGAGCGGAGTGTAGGAAGAAGGAAATGTCACTGCTCTTTTAGTTAGCACAGACAGTTACTGTTACGGCTAAATAGGTCAGGGTTGTTGACTCAAAAATTTCCTTACCTGAAGAAACAAACGTCACAATGGGGGAAGTATTTATGCAAATAACAACCAAGGCCCTACCCCTAACCAATAAAGCATTCAATTTATATGGTTACTGAGAATGGGGCGAGACTTAGTAACATTCAGGACTTAAGGCAGTGATTGTTGGCAATGTTGGCAAATGTGCCAAGGAATGGCAAAAATGAGCCTCCCGGAAATTCCTGGAGAGTACTGCAGCTTTTCAATCTGTCCAGGAGACCTCTAAAGTTTCTAATACATGAATACTGCAGGTGGTAGGTAGGTAGTAGGTAGTTTAGGTCACGATGTTAGGAACCCAAAGTTGCCCCTTTAACCATGTAGAAATTATATAGTAAAGGATCGTCTACTTTTTGTCACCACCTTAATATTATAAGTTCTAAAGAGGTGCTTATTTTGGGCCATAAAAGAGACTGGCACAGAAAGCCGGAACATTAGGGGGTATGGACTATTATGTGCCAGATTTGAGCAGCTATTAAACCTGTGCATCGTGATTACAGAGGTTCTTTGAAAATCCATTTCCTCTGTGCCATGCTTTGTAATTGAAGTTTTGTTGCAAACAATTCTTCCTGGATTATGGAGTGTGGAATAAATAATGCTGTTCTATACTTCATACAGTCTTAAAAAAAATCTGCCTGGTATTCCCAGTATAGACATTAAATGTATCTGTGAGAAATCCGGTAAGTACATACTTTATGTAAACTCCATTAAAGTGCCAAAGCCATTAGTAGAAGTCTTTGTTAGTGTCACAGTTGCTTTTAAGCCAGAAAACCTCACTCGTGCATTTTTCTTTTTTTTTTATTATTTTGTTTCATTTCATTGCCCTGGAATTGCTATGCACAGTGCAGGCCAGTAATAAGGAAGGCACAATACACATTGCCGCTTTATAGATGCAAATATTTTTTTTACTAACTTTGATGCTTTGGAAACGATTCTCACACAGACTAGATAGACCGTTTGCATCACTTTCACGCTCAGTTATTAGGCTTAGTGTACAATGACTATTTAGGTACCCCCCATGGCCTCACTTGCTGTACTTTTTGGACAGAAAAACAAATCTTCTCACAGCACTACTCGCTTTTCCTTTTTACATTAAACTTTTCATTTTCTATGAAGTTATAGAAAAAAATTCAACAACATTAAATTATTACTCTGGCAGGAAACAAAATGGAGTATATTTTTCTTTTGGAATGATGTGTTGTATGCTCACCATATCCTTGTACCGTGTGTGTGTGTGTGTGTGTGTGATTATAATATGCAGATAATAAGTTATATAAAGATTTATTATTCATAGTGGGGAGGTCAGTCTGAATCCAGCATTGTAAAATGGTATTTTTGGCAGCTGCACTAATCATCATGAGTTTCCTTCCCCCTGTGGCCAGTCGTCGCCCTGGGTCTAACATTCCAAACAGTGCCCATGCAGGAGTCAAGGGTAATGAGTCCACTAGGTGGGTAATTGTAAAGCCTCGCACCATCATCCAAAACTGTCTGATTAGCGAACAGTTCCACATGCAGTGTAACATATGGGCATCAGGTTGACTACATTTAGCATATGCCGAAGAGTATCCCATTGCGAACAACCTCTGGGGAGAAAAGTAGGCATAATGGAAGATTTTGTAGAGCATTTCCCTATATTGGCATGAGGGTAGGAATTTATATGCCATTGAAAACCCTTTCAATAAAGACGACACCCAGATTGTTGGGAGATGCGAAACCCACCGACGCAGCCCAGTGCTAATGGTATCCAAATCTAAATCTGGGCGCAAGAAACGATAGGTAATCGTTATAGCATGGCTATTTGGTGGGGGATTCTCCAGGAAGGAGTCTAAGGGATTCCTCCGGTCCAGGGCAGTTAGACGCCGGAGAGTCCGGGCAACGTAATACTGTGCTTGGAGATATGCCAGCGGATAATGTGCAAGGAAAGCAAATTTAGCTATAGCCGGGGTGCCCCAAGTTGCCGTCCACCAATTGACCCACCCTAAAGACCCCGGCCTCCCTCAATTGTGTAAAGGGGAAAGCTGCCCTGCCATCCTGAAATTCCGGGTTCCCCAGGAAAGGCAGGTGCAGGGAGTGAGATGCTTGCAGGGAGTGGGAATGTCGCAAAATATGCCATAGTTTTCATGTAGTAGACAACAAGGGATTGTTAAGACATTGTTCTGGTACCTTGTCATCAGGGAGATGAAGATATACAACCAGATCAAGGTCTCCCAGGAACGCCTGTTCTAAATGAGAATTGGCATATAGGCTAGTGTGATGCAGCCAGTCCCTCAAGTATCTCAAGATTGCAGCCCTATTATAACTCAAAACGTCAGGTAAATTAACCCCACCATTAGAGACTGGTTGTTTTAGTTTACAAAGGCTAATACATGGGGTCCCGTCCTTCCATATGAAAGTGCGGAACAGTTTATCGATAAGGGCCACGTCCTTTTTAGAGAGAAGGTATGGGAGAGTATGCAGTAGGTACAAAAGTCTTGGAAACGTTACCATCTTCAGGAGACTCACCCTAACCAGGAACGAAAGAGGGAGGCCCCGCCACCTCCCAAGTTCTGCCGCCATGTCAGCTATAGCCTCCTGGTAATTCAGCTGATACATGGTGGACAAGTTATGTGGAAGCTTTACACCCAGATAGACAATGTACTCCCTAGCCAAAGTAAAACCATATTGAGGGCACCATCCGGATCTCTACCCAGCACCATCGCCACAGTTTTCAGCATGTTGATCTGGAAATGGAGGGATGGGGGTTCGTAAGGTATAATAAGACATCATCAGCAAACGTCGTAAGTTTGACCATTTCTCCTCCAATCCCAATGCCAGCAAAGAGTGGGGAACTCTGCAATATCTGAAACAGTGGGTCTATGGATAAATTAAATAAAAGAGGGGACAGCCTTGGGGAGTACCCCTTTGCATCACTATTGATAGTTGGAGAGGTGTAGAGGTAACGGATGAGATGAACAAAAACCTGGTCAAAGCCCCTCATAGACAGTAAAGAGAAGAGGTGAGGCCAGGATACAGTATCAAAAGCCTTCTGAGTATCAAGGCTTAATAGCATACTGGCAGGGGAGGAGGGCAGCAATCACGGTGCGTATAGCCCTAACCGCCAGTCGGCCACGCACAAAGCCAACTTGGTGGTCATTCAGGAGGGTTGGCAGGATAGTCTGTAGGCGATTAGCCATAATTTTAGAGAGTAGTTTGAATACACATTCAACAATTGTGATGGGGCGATAGGAGTCCATGTACAGGGGATCTTTACCAGTTTTAGGTATCAGCGTGGTCAGGGAGTCGTTAAAGTCAGGGTAGAGAGTGATAATTTAGTATGTTATTATAGAGAGCGACAAGGTGAGGGACCAAAGAGGACTGTAGTAATTTAAAGTATTCCCCCGTAATCCCATCCGGGAGCTTTGTGCAGCTTCAGCTGCGATATAGCCATGTTTACTTCCGTAGGGGTAACTGCCGCCGATAGGGTTTCGTTTTGAGCAAGCGATAGAGGGGGTAGATTAGCCTGCTCCATGAGTCGATTGTGTAAGTCTTGGTCAAAAGGGATGGGGGAATACAACTCATAATAAGACTTGAATTGGGCATGAATGTCTGAGGTAGAGGGAACCGTGTCCTGCGTGTTCGGTTGGCGGATGGCTGTAATGTAGTGCGCCAAGGCTTTGTTAAATTAGATAGGAGTCGGCCAGATTTATTGCCCCAACGATAGTATTTGTGTTTGGTGAAATCAAGGGCGGTCTTGGCCTGCGCAGTCAAGTAGCTGTCTAAAAGCAACCGCAGTCTGTCATATTCCATCTTGGTCTCTGGGTCGGGGGCAGCAGAATACCTTTGGAATGCCACTTGGACATCCCGAACTAGTCCATCATAGTGTTTTCTATCCTCCCTCCTCATCCTTGCAGTATATGCTATAATGTGGCCACGGAGTACTGCCTTAGAGGTAGCCCACAGGAGTACAGGGTCGTCCCAGTGTTGTAGATTGTCATCTAAAAAGTCGCCCATTTCCTGAGTGAGGTATGCCTTAAAGTCAGGAGAGAAGTATAGGTAATTGGAGAATCACCATGAGAGTCCAGCATTCAGTCTCGACGGGTGTCTAACCGTAGAGAGACAGGGGCATGATCAGACAAATGTATGTCCCCAATCGAGCACGACAATACGCTATTAAAGAGGGAGTCAGAGAGAAGGAAAAAGTAAATCCTGGAGGAGCCATGCGCCGGAGAAAAGCAGGTATAAGTCCTCTCCGAGAGATGGGTCAACCTCCAGGATTCACTAATACCATGGGACAGTTGCGATTGCAGGGCTCTACTGACCACAACCGGTTGATGAGATCCTGGGGAATGAGCGGTCTAGTACAGGATCGGCCACAATATTATAGTCTCCCCCAACAACTGCCGGGTACATGGTACGCTGGGCCAGCACCGAAGAGAGATTAGTGAGAAAAAGATGTTAATTATTATTAGTGGCGTAAAGATTCACAAGCGTATACCGAGAACCCCAAACAACAATAGCTAGAATGAGGAATCTGCCATTGGGATCGGAGAACTGGTCCATTATCATGTACTGCAGACGGTAATGCAATAGAATCGCCACCCCTCGCACCTTGGAGGTATATTCGGCCGTAATACATTCTGCTATCCATGGGGCCCTGAGAGTGGCGGGGCCCCTTTCACGCCAATGAGTCTCCTGTAAGAATACCACATCTGAATCCAATTTCTTAAGGTGAGTGAAGATTTTTTTTTACGCTTAACAGGAGAATTAAGCCTACCCACATTCCAAGAGAGGATAACTAACCCATCCCTACGACCCAGTGTGCTAGTCGTGTGAAAGGTGTCGCAAGATAGGTGGGCAGGAGGATATGAGTGTCGTGCGTCATAGAACCCAAATGAAGAGTGAAATGCATTGTACCCCGGGCATGTATCAAAAGCAGCAAGGGCGGCACCTCAAGTAACACACAATATTTTAAAACAGCAAACCAGATGCACTTAAACAGAATTGTAATTATCCAGAATAATAACAAATACAACAATGCGATGAAGAATATTCTATATTCTAAGGTATTTTAATGCTCTGAAATTCTGGCTGTTCTCTCTAGCATACCGACTGACATCTAGAAAGCTGAAAAATGGATACTGGCAACTTTATTTCTAATAATGACATTTCACTATTTAAAAGATTCAGGGGGATATTTACTAAGCAGCGAGATTGCAGGGAGATTGAAAAGTGGGGATGTTGCCCATAGCAACCAATCAGAATCGAGATCACATTCTCCAGTGTGTAAAATGACAGTGAGAGCTTGAATCTGATTGGTTGCAATTGGCAACATCCCCACTTTCCAATATCACTGCAATCCCGCCGCTTAGTAAATATACCCCTCAGCTTTACATTTGATATCTGTATCTAGCTAAAAGGACTTAACAATCAATAAGACATGACTGGGTGGTAACAGGCAGAATGGGTGGGGAAGAGGGCCCTGCTCGCAAGCTTACATTCTATAGGATATTGGGGATTGATACA
>JABWIB010001578.1:62445-74378 GCA_016617825.1 Platyplectrum ornatum | reverse complement strand
CATAAAAAAAATATGAAACAAAAGAGTAAATCTGGCTTGGGTTACTTTTAAGGCATCCCGTTCCCCAAAGCCCCGGACCTCTGACTGCTGGGGAGCCTGGGTAATCTGGCAATGGGGCCAGCGGGCCCTCTAGGGCTGTGCCGCCAGCAGTTTTCCATATATGATATATGTCAATGATATATAATAATGTATTTTCTTTTGTGCAGAACTTTATTATTTAGTTGTCCCTTCCTAAGTTTATACCAGACCCTAACAGTTACTTTTTAGTAGACAATGATGCAGAACCTTTCTCTATACCGGACACATGTTCAGTATATACAGTAAGAAATGCTTTGGAGCATGACAGATCTCATATGTGCATAAAAGAACCATGTTAATTTTCCATACCCCTATGTTTCCGCATGACAGACACAGGAGAGGTTAAAAGGTTAGCATGCTTTGGGCAGTGATTCAAAGCAATAAACCTTATCATAGCAAATAAAATAAAACCTACTAATGATGTTTAACTAGATTTCTTTTAGTCTTGGCAATTCTTCTTATTCTGTAAAACAAAGTTTACCTTCCCTTTTGAAAATTCCCTGCTTCAACAATTCAGACGTGAGGGACCTTTGGAAGTGGGAGAAAGTCGGTAGTTACAATCTATGCTTGTACTGTCTTTCCATCCATCTAAATACAATGGAAAAAGACTTTTTCCATCAATGTCTTAGGGATTGAGTGCACAGCATCTACCAGCTTTGTCAGCATATGCTACAGAAGTAAAAAAATTCTATCAACAAGCAACATATATATGGAGGAAAGGAATTAGGGGTTACTGGTGACAAGGGAAGTCATGCTCCTTGTGGACACAAGGTTTATTGCTGTGTACTCATTCCTGTTGTCATATTGTTTCAGACTTTATGGTGCCCAGGATGGATCTCAAAGGGCTTGATAAAATGTACTTCTTATGTTTTTACTATGTTTTTATGTCTTGCCAGACTACGTATTAAATATTAACAAAATTGAATTGGTTTTGTGTTTGTATTGTTTTTGTATTGACAGTTTCAATCATTTCAATAATTATGGTAGCCAGGCTTGCATCTCCTAAGTTCCAGAATTATTATTTATTTATTTGTAATTATTTTTTTCCCTCTGCTGCCGCCCTGCTCAGCCGGCCACCCTAGGCGCCCACCCGAGTTCGTCTAATGGGCCGGCCCTGGCTGTTGCTATTGATCACAACTTTGTAAATATTAAACACTTCGAATTCAGTTGAAAAAGTCATTTTCATGTGAAAGCAGGCTTAATCGCTCAAAGTAGTAAATGGAGATCTTCATGACAAGTCTAAGCACTTGCTTCATATACTATATATGATCACTTGCTCTGCGGACGTTTTCCTAGAACTGCATACTTCATATAATATTTATAATCGCCTACTCTGCCTGTCATTTAACAAAAAATATGGCGTTCCTCCACTGTATTGACAGCTCTCTGACAAGCCTCAGTGAGANGGAGAGAGCACGGGTTAAAGCCTCTATATACTGCATGCTGCATGCTGCCAAGGCTTGTCAGTGAGCTGTCATTATAGCAGGTTAGTAAGAGTAGTTTGCTTATCTTCTAACTTCAACTCCCCTGCGGTAATGACAGATCATGGACTTGCTATAAAGCAGCTTCCGTAGTAATATCGTTTTTTTTACTTAAAACAGTGGGGNTATGAGATACCACTATAATCTAACTATAATAAAGTTCAAGTGTGTGGCTCAAATTTATTTTTAAAACAGCGATAAAATGACAGGGAAGCTCTAGGACATGATTATCAAATATTTGTATATTTACTAATTGTCGAGATTGCAGTGAGATTGAAAAGTGGGGATGTACACTAGAATGACCTGGACAAGGACTTTTACACTTTCAATGCGTGTCGGTCCATACCTAAAAGTATCCCCAAAGAAAATATGTTGTAAGAAATACCTCGGCACTTGAGCTCTCGGTACACGCAAAAATGCAGCAAGAGAGAGAGGTGTAACTATCACAGATTCCAGCCCGCATTTGTGAAGCTTTGCGTACCCAGCAACCAGTCAGAAATATATCTAAAATGAGCTCTGTAGCTAAACAATATTATATTGGGAACCCCCATTATCATTTTAATGCAGATAAAATATTGACTATTTAATCATATAGCAACAAAACAAAATAGTGTTTAATAACCATTTATATAAAGCCTCTCCTTGTCTCCATTCCTCTGAGCGTATACTCTATAGACCAGGGCCTAAATTTACTAAGCAGGGAGATTGCAGGGAGATTAAAAAGTAGGGATGTTGCCCATAGCAACCAATTAGAAAATTTAGGCCCAAGCCAACAGTTGTCCTGACCCCGCCACACCCAAGCCCAGGCCCAGGCCACAGCGGTCCTGCCCAAACTCCACCTCTTTTAACGCCACAAGTTTTATATTCTCTTTTTACATAAAAAAGCATGTTAATACCCAGCAGTTATTGGGACAAACTGCTAGGCAGACGGGACAGTCTGGAAACAGCGGGACACTTGAGTAGTATGCATGCCACCACTACTAAATTTGCTTGTTATNTCTAATATCAGTTAAGTATCTATGTTTGTGAACGTGTCACCAATTTCTGGTATGGTTTCATGTTTCTTCTGTGCGATTTTTTGATATATTAAACATTAAATAAAGAATGTATAAAAATAATTTTGAGAGCTAGATTCCCTTCAACATTGCAACATACATTACATTAGATTACATTATAGTCTCCCTTAGGTACAAAACAGATAGTACAAATCAGCAGGACTGCGTTCATGCCCATAAGATGACAGATAATGACATACCTTCTTTAGTCCCAAGTGCATTTTCAAAAACACAAATAAAGATAATGATAAAGGGAGGGTCGGTTAGAGTATATTGCAAGAGCCAAAGATTTATGGCGAATGAAAAACTGATTAGATATCTTTCCCAGCTGGGTCTCAGTAGGACGATGACAGGATGACATCAAGTTATTAAGAGCTATCAGATTTATGAGAAAAAGGAAAGAGAACTTTGCTTTTTTCAGTTTTTTTCTGAACCTGGTATAGATAATAGGGTTCTTGAAAAAGACGTAGAACAGTTGTGGATATTTAGTCAAGGCTAATGCATGGACATTTGTTTTAACAAGTGTTTGAGAATAGGTGACCTTCTACTTGCCAGACAAATTATTTCTAGTAAATTAAATCATGGCAGTTCTGAAAATACATCTCAAAACAGATATTCGGTGGGATATGTTTGTA
The DNA here is from genome assembly GCA_016617825.1 of Platyplectrum ornatum. NCBI lineage: Eukaryota > Metazoa > Chordata > Amphibia > Anura > Limnodynastidae > Platyplectrum > Platyplectrum ornatum. Next base: position 71,129 of record JABWIB010001578.1, on the reverse strand, counting down.
AAATATAAACATTTCTTTCTTCATCAGGGCATTACAAGTAAGACTACTTAAATCATAACTAAAGCTCAAAATGTAGAGTTTCATATAGGGCATATGGATGAAAAAATAAGCTAATAGGATATAATGGAGACTACAAGGGTCCAATTCTATCCCCCACGAAGATGGGAAAAAACTGGTCGCAGGCTTTATCCCGTCTATCGTCGAAAAGTTGGATAGACGGTTGTACAATTGTACACAATACCCACCATTATACCATTATGGTTGATTATGCTTTATAGCAAGTCCATGAAACCAAATCAACAGGTGAAATCTGTTTAATCACAACAAACCATGAATATGGGAATGTACAATTGTTCATCAATCATGATTGTCTTGATAATTGAATAGGTGTGTGCCCAGCTTAAGGCTCTGCATGTAGAGAACTGATAATCACCTATCAATTGGTCAGGTAGATTGCACATCAACGACCCAATGATCTCTGTTTTCAGTTGTCTTTTGAGGTATTTTTTGATGGTATTTTTTGTTGAGAGTTCCCAGAACAACACTGTGCAATGAGAACGGGCCGAGCTGTGTGTCCGTACAAATCCATAGAGTTTGAACCCTGAGGATTTGAGTATAAGGAAATAAAGTCTGAATAGGGTATAAGGAAATGATTGTACAGAGTGGTTTTGATAAGTGATAAGGCCCTGTCTTTTTCTATATGTCTGATACACTTTCTGTAATGGACAAGGTCTCATTACTTAGTGATCAATGTGGTTTTGCAAGTTGCCATGGTCACATTTCCTTTGTAAAGTAGACAGCCACATAGACAGTGACTTGTGTGTTCTTCCCTGTGACGTGTCTTTTAAAGATGGTGGCATCTGCAGAACACACAATCCAACCCTTCAGACCATTCTCTGTGGTGACGCTTCCTTGATGTGCTGCTTTGCTACTCAGTGGCCTGTGACTGGCAGCAGTTAAAGTAAGTGCTGGATTAGATGTGGCAGGGCTCTAGACAAGATATTCTATACACATACACACTCACCATACAGGGTCAAGTGAGGAGCCTCAATACATACCATACATTTCCCCCACTCATGTTTTGCAATTTAAAGATAAAGGGCTGGATTCAGAACTATGCTTTACAGCCAACAACACTCAATACAAATCAATAACAAGCTAGTGTACATACAAGAGTACTAGAATGTAAACTTTTCACCATCTACTTGTACACTTTGACGGTTACTTACCTAGTATGTAATTGATATGGTAAAAGTAATGGCAATGTGGATCCTCTTATACCGCGTTCAGATTGCCTGCGGTCAAAAAGCCGCAGGCAGAGCCGTTTGAAGCCGCCGAAATCGGCATGCCGGCTCTAGACACGTTCTTTTTTCGATCCTCAGGCGCCGTTTTGAAAAGGCATCGTTCAGATTGCCTTCAAACGGCGCCTTTTACACTAGAGCCGTCGTTTTCACTGAATGGGGCAATCTGAACGGGGTATAAGTCACAATTTATACATCAGAAATACATGGGTGTTATTTTAATCCATTGAGTTCATCCAGTACATTACCAGACTGTAATGGCCGGTATCATCTAAAAAGGACAGCACAGAATTGTACCTTGAAAGCGAGTATAGAGGGAGGGAAATGCCTTACTCAGCAGTTCCCTTATACTCACTTTTAAGTAGCAGAGCTGTGGAATCGCACTCCAGCAGCTCTGCAGTGGTGACAGGCGGTCTGCTCTGCATATATAATAAGGTGAATGAGATCCGGCTCTTATTTTGCACATTATCATATATGCAAAGCATACTTTGTTTCTACAGTATGTACAGTATGAATTTTATCAAATATATCTATATTGTAAAATCTCATTCTTAATATATCTCATAATGTCACTCAGCATTAGGAAACGTTTGAAAAACGTGTATTAATCTATTTAAGATATGAAACCATGATAAAGTCTGCAAAAATATTATTTCAAGAATTTGTGTAATAGATGATACAAGCTGTAATTAAGCATGGTTTTACTGTATTTGTTAGCATAATCTCTGAGCTCCCACAAGCAATGAATGTACATTATCTCAATAACCTTAGGTATAGGTCATAAAATGCATTGATAAGATGAAGAGCAGACATCATCACAGCTTCAAACTTAAGTGGAGTTTTTACATATGATGGTATTCATAACAGTGTATGTATAGAAAGGTAAAGGAATGTGTAATTTCCATTCAGAATTATAGTCTATATGGAAGGTCATACAGGGCAGAGCTGGTCATTGAATGATCAGGCAGAATAATCTTCAGCTCGTTAATTGTAATCGTCAGAAAGCAAAATGTACATGCAATTGCAATGCTGTGGTTGAAGGATGTAAACGGCAATGCAATTCATTTATGTTTTTATGACAGTCAACCTGTCATAGTGGCATGAAATACAATAACATTTATATATTCTATTATATATTTATTATAGAAACATATGATGTATTATATTAGACTTTGCTTTGCTAGTCTCACTAACATTTCTGCATTTAGAATGAATTAAAGAAACTATCATTATCATTATCAATGTATACCTTGAGTAAATAAGGTTTTATTGTAGATCTCTAGTAAAAAGATATCTATGTTGTTGTTCTGCTCTTCTTACCTACGTCAACCACTTAATAAATCACAAATGTCTGGCTGTTACTGTTGTGAAATTAACGGTTAGTAAACTGCTTAAGTTAGTAGGCACAAAACAAAGATATTCATGCAATCTGTTACTCACAGATTACTTGCAAGATGTTAATAATAATACTAATAATTATATATATATATATATATATATATTTATATATGTACTGTATATATACTAATATATGGGACCTCTGTAGAAGCTTCGTCTACATTTTTTTAAATAAAAACTAACTGGGGTTTAGGAGTCTTGTACTATGTGTCATGAAGACAAACACTTTACAAAAAGGACTTCCTATTATTAGCCGGGGGGGGGGGTGTGAGCTCTACCTTTTGGGTATGACCTCTTGTTTCAGGACATCCCTATTGTTTAAAGTATAATGACTTATTCAGTTTTCTGTAAGTCTGAAAATCTCTTCCTACTTTCCTACAGTGTTATACATATGTTATATATATTGTCATGTCTCATGTGAGATTGTTGTTGTTGTTTACTTTAAGGCAAGTTCATCTTTACAGTCATTAATGTTTTGTGAGTATAGTTATTCACTGTTTTCTTATGGATTACTATCACTACAATTGTGAGGAATTAAGGGGTCATGGACGGCAAATAAAGTATATATCTAGGGTGGGAAACCTATTTCATATTCTCCAAACGCCCCAAAATAAAGCTAACTGCACAACAGTTTTCAAGTTTCTACAACTAACTTGGAAAGACCCCTTCTCTTATATGTTATTGTTTATTCCTGTATTCCTTATATNACCAGCGAAATGATCTGCTTTCTGCATAAATTGGGCCAAACCTTGCCTTATTAGCCTAATTTAAATGGTCCCTCCTACCCAACTAGCATAATGTAGATGGGTGGGACAGGTGCAGCCCATGGGGACGAATTCCCTGACGGGCAGAACAGTGACGGGGAGCCGCTTGTGCACATCTGCCACACACACAGGTTCATACGATACATCAGTAAATGTGAGATTGGTGAAATATTCTCCATAAAGCTCTATTTGAATATCCGACAACAATACCATCAAAAGATAGGTAACTACATTCTATTAAACCTTATTTTAGATCACCTACACCATCATAAAACTATGCAGAATGCCCCATATGCCNTTTAATGAGCTCCTTATTTTCATTAATTGTGTTTATAATGTTATAATTATCATGAGTGAATGAGTGAAGTTTGCCACAAACCTTAGCAGCTATATAGCTTATGCATTGCCTTTGAGAGGTCACACTTACACTGTGGTTTTTAGATTACTTACATATATATATATATATATATCAGTTTGGTTGCGGATTTTATAATGTTATATAAAGATTTATAGTCAGTCCTCTAAATTTAGACAAAGCATAATTCAAATAATATGTATGCAGACACACACTTTTAATTAATCAGTTACTGTGTAATAACGTACAGAATATAGTTCAAAGGACTTGTCCATAATATTGATTCTCTCTAATACAAAGCTTATTACAGATCACCTTATATTTTGAGCACGCTAAACATAGTATTATTACACCCAAGGGATATCTATTTACATGCCAATGCTTGGGAAAAAATGACCAACAACTGTGTATTCAGCTGTGATTAATCGTACTCTACAGTTGTTATTGGTTACTTTGCATTTTGGTAATATCATATATATTATATATCATATTATATTTAAATAATTTGTTAGTGTAATCAGAGAGATTACTTGCAGGGGGGAGGTAAAACGAATGTCAGTGTTTGCATGCAGGGAGAATAATTTATTTTTGCATTTTGCACACAGATATTGACCAGCGTTACTGTTACACTGTTATTACACTTGGGATAGGAAACATCATCTTTCAACCCTAATGTAATACCCCAGTTAGCACTGAAGGGGTTAATGTGCTATCTGAGATGTCTAATGTCTGGTTCTGTATGCAGTTAGAATCAATGTATCATGTAGATCCTGTTTACTGTCTAGTTATCTGAAGGCAGGTGCGAGGTCAGGCTCCCTACAGTCTGGGTATCATGCTTTGTACATGAGGAAGGGTTGAATGTGGATTGGTTAGACACTAAGGGCCAGATTCAGCTTTTCACTCTCATGACTATTACACTCTCATGGGCAAAACCATGTTGAATTGCAGGGGAGGTAAATTTAATTAGTTGCAATCAGCATAACAAGTGACAGCTGATGTTTCCTAGTCCTTGTCTAATAACAGTGTAACAGTAACGCTGGTCAGTATCTGTGTGCAACATGCAACAATAAAGTATTCTCCCTGCATGCACACACTGACATTCATTTTACCTCCCCTGCAATTCAACATGGTTTTACCCATGAGAGTGTAAGTCATGAGTGTAAGTCATGAGAGTGAGAAGCTGAATCCAGCCCTAAATGAGGTCACCCTATATAAGTTGTGGTAATGTTAGGATGGGGTGGTGGAAGTTCTGTTTTTGAAGTGTTCAGTTGAAACGTTTATGCTGCAAGGCCTCACGCTTACTGCTGCTGCTGCTAAGATGGACTATATGCTGCTACCTATATCTGTTACCCTGGAGGAGATCGAGGAGATGTGCGCTTGGGCTAAGACCCTGGATTTAAGTGACTGGTTGGACTCTGAGCCTTACATCCCTGACGAGGCTAATGTTGACANTGCCCCAAAGTTGGGGACTGGGAAGGATAAGGAAGCTAAAACTTTTTTGGTAGCTGTAGAGAGCAATACACCTGCTACTGGGACTGATGCCTCTCGAAAGAACTCCTCAGATCTTCCTCTCAGGAACATGAATGGGCAAGGTACAAAGCTAAGTGTAAAGTGTAAAGCTCGATGTAAGAATTGCTGCGGCCAGGGTGTATGCCAGCTAGTGGGCCCGGCCTGGTCCTGCTCTGACCTTNGCCACCGAGGTCGGGGAGGAGGCGCCAGTGGTCAGCGCAGTTGACGGAGAGAGGAAGGTACCGGCAGACACCTCTCTCACCAGGCACACTCACCCTCCAGCTTTCTCACCACACTCCGCACCAGCCCAGCCTAAAGCAACGGCCGAGACCGCAGGGATGAGTTCCAAAGAACCCACTGCACCAGTGGAAGAGAAGTGCCTGCCAGTCCGGGTCTGCCGGGTCAAAGCCGCAGACACCAGCGAGCAGTCGGCACCACTACGGGCTCATCCTGGGATGACCATCGTCCCCGAGGTTAATATTGTGGCTCAGGTCTGGACTAACTGGCATTGGAGAACTATGGCTGCGCCACTACGGCCTGTGGAGATTCAATACCCTTGCCCCTGGGGGTGATGGATGTTGCGGTAAAGAAGAAGAGTGCCTTGCTAGCTTGTAGTGACTGTTAGTTGATATAGGATAAGACAGTACCATGCAATTGTTTTGTTTATTATGTAATGCAGGAAAGTTTGTTGCTGATGTCCTGTGGCTGAGACAAATGTTACCCGAGTGTTATGTTTCGGGATTCTATAAGAGGAATCTAAAGTTCTTGAAGTAGTTTAAATAAATCTCTTTAGAAGCAAATAATGTGTTTCTGGGGTGGGTCTCCTGCACTGGTTTCCTGCACTGGTCAGTGTTGGGCCTAGGGTGGACAGGGCGCGGTAGTGGGCCACGCAGGTACATTGCCCCGATGGGCTCCTGGGACCGCTCATCTTTTACCAACCTTAAGGGTTAAATAAATAAGTAAAGTACATTGGCGCCTCACTCCCAGCGGTCCGGTAGTGGGGTGTCACACTAATACATTTTGAAACTACAATAACTGAGTAAGTCATTAGTGTCAACGAATCTGAATCTGGTCCATTTACAGTACTGAAATACAAAAGTTTACAATAATTGATTATGAAAATACATATTGATAATATGAAGTTAATATTGCTATTGTGATAACTAAATACTATGTTGTAATTTAAATATTGTAGGAAAAGCTTTTTCTTATACTTAAAACATTAAACCTTTTTTGTTTCTGTCCACATATGACAATGATCTCATTTACTTATTGGGNGTGAGGTAAACAGATAATTGGCTAAACCTGAAGGTGGTTAAACTCCTAGGTAAAGGGCAGAATGCTGATTTGACACCCACCTACCGTGTTTCCCCTATAATAAGACCTATCCTGATAATAAGCCCTAAATACATGTTCAGCAAAGTAATACTTGCTGTCATTTCCTCCAAACCTGTTATTCTCACATTTCAGTGCATGCCCTTGGATTTTAATGCATCTCTTCCTTAAAAAAAATAATAATAAAAAAAGAAAATAAAAAATAAAATAGTACCCCGTTCACACAGAGGGCTTTTACCCGTGTAATTCAGTCAACTTCCCGGGGTTGACTGAACTACCCGGGTAGTGTGCTCAGTGTGAACGGCTCTAAAATTACTACTGACTACCCTGGTTCAGTGTGAACAGTGGTTAATTACCAGGGTAATTCAGATCCACAGCTAACAACCCTGGTTGTTAACAACAGATTTACCAGGGTAGTCTGTGTGACTGTGTGTAACTTCCTTTCTCTACCTGGTGAACACCATTAATATATGTGAATGTTTCTTTAATGTCTCACTTACCCCTCTGCTTGAATCATGTCTGGATCAACATCCATGTCTAGAAATTCACAATTAGCACAATCAAAATACGTTTATTCGCTTAGCATGAAAAAAACATATTTCTAATTAGAGAAATAGAATGTAATGTCAAACCAGTAATGTAATGTTATGAACTATTAATGCATAAGAAAATTCTGAAGAACCCTATGGAGCTCTCTAACGTCTCTCACAGGAAATCAGGCTGGAAATGACAAAATTATGCTTGTTTTTAACAATCTGGTATCACAAAGGGAAATAAACCAGGATAAGAGGGGCTAAACAGGAACATCAATAAACATGTTTCTGTAATAAATCTGGCTGACCCAATATTAACCTCATTCTAGTGTACAGAGGGAAATGAATTCATACAAATTCAGAGGTATCGCACACCCAGGGTATCAAGAAAAAGCTAAACGGTACCGAAAGGTAAATAGTCTGCACATTCCTTGATGGACATTCCAGAGGANGACACGCTGCTGGTGGCAGTTAGGTTATTTCAGGATACGTCAGGGAAGTGATAAGGAGAATCAGGATGGAAGAAAGGGCAGAGAGGCTTCCTCATCCTCATTTTTCTATGGAATAGACAGGGAGGTAATGGCTGATCTATACGTCAGTGTTACAGTAACAAGTCCCATTATGCAAAAAAAGTTATAAATAAGGTCACANTTGTGTCAGACCACTGATCATTGTATTTGTCTTGTTAACCTCTACGGATACGTCTACGCTAAATATAGTAAATATAGTAAATATTGTAAATGGATCTGTATTTACAACAAATTAAGCGTTGAAAAAAAGTATAATTCAAATATATATATATTTATTCATATAGTGATAATTGTTTATTCAAATATAATTTTGTGATGAAATGCAATGAAATCCAATATTTCATGCTTGTGTGCTTAGAGCTGAGCCTTACAGCCATTGCTATCTAATACACTCATACTCATGCCATAATCCTGTGACTAACTGACTCTCTAACTCCTTAAGCTTATGTTTTATTTTAGACGGGGTGTTATTTCCCTTGAGCAGTAGCTGGTTTGAGGGTAGAGCCTTTTATTGCTATCATGTAACATACTGGGATTTAACATGTGCTAGACTAAAGCATTGTAACCTTTTAATAGTGTCAATCTAATGGCTTAGCAGGTTAATCTCAGGATACACTAGTGAGGGATAGATGTTCATTACTATCATTTAAATAGGGCTTTAGTGTATAATTCCCACTTAGAGCATGCAGAGCATTATCACAGGAAAATGGAAGTGTTTCCTACCACGTTAAATANAAATAAAATACGGAAATCCCTGCCATTTCGTTTTCACAGTCCTAAACCCGAGATTCTCAGCATTTTTAGGTTAATGTATTTCCTGTTACGATTACTTAGATGTAACGTTTAGATGTTTTTGTTGTAGAAATATAATCAGTAATACACTTGAATTGGGTTTCTGCTACTATTAGGTCTTTAATTTGCATTTTTTGTATATAAAGTCCTATATTTGTATTTATATT
>JABWIB010001578.1:33380-47782 GCA_016617825.1 Platyplectrum ornatum | reverse complement strand
CAGACTTAAGCTGGCCATACACCAGAAAGATAATCTTTCCAATCAACAGATAAATGACCCTCACAGCAGAAATCTGTTAGATGTGCACTCATTAAATGCATGTTTTGTGAGGAACACATGTAACAGATTTCTGCTGTGAGGGTCATTTATCTGTTGATTGGAAAGATTATCTTTCTGGTGTATGGCCAGCTTTACCCCATATGTGCCTTATACAGTTTGTCATCTAATGACCACTAATATGTGTATGACATTGGTGGGGTTTATTAGAGGACTGGAGAGGACTGGAGATGGCACAGCAATAACTAAATCACTTACCTAACGGTTGCACAGTCATGGCCACCGATAGGGAAGAAGGGCTACTATTTTCCTGGGTCCGGGATGACAGGAGGCCCGGAATTTATATTTATTACTTTCTTTTTATTTTTAATTATTCTCAGGCACGCACACACACACACATCTGTAGTTATTAAATATGAAGTGGCCCCAGGAAGTTGTTCTACCAAGGCCAGAGCCGGACTGGGACTAAAAATCAGCCCTGGCATTTAAAGGCACACATGCCCACCTAGAGCTATCCACCAATCTGCTGATAGTTATCCTCTATTATTTTTCTAGCCAGCAGCGGTAGTAGCAGCCTATCACTCCAGTGGCCCTGACCAAGGCCCATAATTTCTCTTGCTGGCCCTGGTCACAGTCTGCAAAGCCATGCACTGTATCACTCACAGCATTTATCAGCATTACAATATTTCAATATGCAAAAGTGCAGCTCTGAATAGAGCGCAGGGAGAGGGGCAAGTCTTATGCCCCTCATCCCTGCGCTAATCTAAAAAGTGCAGAGGTTTCAGATGATGATCGGGAGCCTCTGCTACTTTTTCATCGCTGCGCTCACTGCGATCATAAGAGCTGGCAGTCACTGTCGACTTTTATGAATGAAAAGAAAAGTTTTTTGCTTTTTTGTTAATAATAAAAAAAACCACACAGACACATTTTGTTTATTTAAATAATATTTTTATTATTATTAGCCTTTTAAATCTTTTTTACACTTAATGAGACAGGTAATTGTAGGACATTACCTGCCTCTACGGCTCTGCCCTAAGCCTGCTCCATTTGCCCTGCTAAAAGCATATACCAGAGTCGCAAATTTCCATATGTCGGAGTGTGCAGATCGGCACAACATCTCGTCTTCGCCAGCCTGGCTGGTGGAGACATAGGGCTGAATCAGCCCCTATGTTCACCACTCTCTTTTTAGCTCTAATGTTTGGAGATAGATAGCTGAATGGAAAATGGAATTAGTAGGATTAGTATAGCCCCTTGCAATTACATCCCAGACTGTTGTCAAGAAACGTATGAAATATGGAATCAGTATGAAATCAGTCAGATCTCAGGATTTGACTGTAAGTTATAAAGAAAATATTATCACACTGAGTAAACTGTGTGTGAATATATTAAATATATATGTAAAAATATGTAGTTAATCTTATTATCATAATATTGTTTAATATTAAAATAATTAAAAATAAAAAAAAAGAATTACTGCCTCTTTTATGACCCTCATTATTGTGATTTATGTGTTTCCAATAGACTATGTCAATGGTAATTGCTATGTGTCCCTTGTGCTTATAATGTATTGTATTCAGCTTACGAATATGATGATAAATTGCTTTCCAAGCAAAAGCCATTTAATTCTATGTAAATCAGCGCAGACATGTTACATCATTGTGTCTTTTCTTTAGGAGCATCACATTTGCTTATTATATATGAGCATACCTGAGTTCATAAATGAAATACATTTTCCATGACCTGGTCAACCACCTGAAGAAGGTTTTTTTCACTTCATGAATTTTAGGTAAAAAAAAATTTCATTAATATACAAAGATATAAAAATCATACTTACCATCTAATTTTGTCAGTGTCAATGTTTTCATTATATAGTAAGTGCATGTCGACATAGTTAATCATGCTCTAAATGTAAGTATTGGTGAGCATAACAAAATGATTATGTATTAATTTCTGAATGTGGAAAAATATCTCATGTACATTATTTCCCCTGTCATTAGGTTTGGTTACAATCAAAAAAGGTGTGCGACAATACAATTTTAATTAATAAAATATCATTTAATTGAATTTTAAAATGTAACTTATAAAACACAAATCAAAAAAGTAAATGTAGCTGATATTAACATCCTTCAACCCCCCCACTATTCCTATTTCAAATTGGCACACTGAGGTGACCACTGAGTCTTCATGGAACACTCCAGTGTTATAGATCATCAGTAATATCGGTGAATAATAGGTTTTGCTGATGAGACATAATTGTTATCTCGTCTAATTTTTTTTTTGACTCATGACTGATATTAAACATAACTATCGTGTTAACAACATACATATATGCTGGATAAGATAAGACTATGTTAAAGTCTTCCTTAGTGTTTATGGAAATTCTAAGATGTACAAACGTCAGAGAAGAAAAACAACCAGACCTACTAATGTTAAGCCTACTGTACAAATGTAACATCTGTATCCACCAGTGTAGACCTTGAAACGCCTCCTTGTTCCTCTCTTGAATACCTTGTAAAATATGTATAAACTGGTTGCCAAAGAACATATTTCAAAATTTAGTATTTACAGAGCTGCCAACATGTTGAAGTAATATATCAATGACACAATTTTGGTGTCTATTCACTGTTAATTAAACATTGGTAGACTATGATTCACATCACAATGGGCACAATGGGCAAGATTGGTAAACTATGATTTACTTCACAAGGGGCCTGATCTTACTTGTGTGACAGTGACAGGTCATTTCTGTGTCACACTTTTCCATATGTGGTTTCTCACATTTTCAAATTGAAAGAAGTGATCCTAAGAATATTCTATTCTGTGTTTTGACTTTAACATTGGGAAATAAAGTAGTTTTTATTGATTTTGAATCTCTATTGTCAAGTCTAATATGGAAGTCTACATTCTGAAATCTGTATATATTATATTTAATGACTTACCTGCAGGTATAACATTTCCTGGAAGCAAAACATTAGTCTTATCACAAACTACATGCTAGCATGAATGCCAATGTCCTATGGAGTGGAAAGGTGTATTGAGTGTATCATATATCCTGGGGTATTATTATCTACTAGTCGTAGATTTACATTGCCCTGGACAGGATGCATATTCTGTAATAACTGATTATACACTTCCACTCTCATAATATATTGTGTCTTTTTATTTAGATCCAGATTCTTAAGGGAGATTTAGTGCAGAATATAAATATAATGATGAAATGAAAGTTTATATAGATTAGTATTTGACATCTATATGAAATGTACCTTTCAGTCTGGTTTCAGTTGTGTTTACAGTGTTACAGTGCAGTTATAGTGCAGCTTAAATCTGTAAGCATTTGTTCTGTGGCTATCATTCTGTACAACTCCCTTCCGCACAGGCTTGTATGTGACAAGGTAAATGCATCAATTTAATGTCACAATTCATGCTCAGTGGACCGGATGCAGACTTAAATACTGGCCAGCGTATTGCTTTTGTCCCGCTGTCCCACCTGCATAGCAATTTGACCCGATAAGGTAATTTAAACTAGATGCCGATCTTTGTATATTCTGCAAGAAGAACTCCTCCTCTGAGGATCAGTATTTATGTCTGTGATATGCTAAAGTTTGTGTTAAAAAAAGGAAATAATAAGGAGTATTACATTTACATATACAACAGCGGTTAGCATTGCAGCGTCACAGGTTGTAAGTTTGATTACCAGCCAGAACCTTATCTGTGTAGAGTTTCTATGTTCTTCCTGTGTCTGTGTGCGTTTCCTCCGGGTGCTCCGGTTTCCTACCACACCCCAAAAACATACTGGTAAGTTAATTGGCAGCTGACTAAATTGTCCCTAGTCTATGTGTATGTGCATACCTCCCAACTTTCTTGCGGGTGAAAGCGGGACACACAAGCCCCGTCCCCCTTTCGGCCGCAACCACCAGCAAAAATAATAAAAAACATATACCCACAGTTTGTCCCCTTAGCGGGGGAGGGAGGGACAGTCCCGCTGAAATCGGGACAGTTGGGGGGTGTGTATGTGTAATTGCCCCTATGTATTAATCCCCAATCTCCCTTAGAATATTAATCCCACTTTTCCCCCACACATTCCATCTGTCTGTCTTCCCCATCGTACAGAAACAGGGACAGTTTGCAATGTCTAATAAATAAGCATAAATAATAAACGTGAGGCAGGTCAGTATGCCTCATCACCATCCCACCATCGCACATCCAGTCTTACTTAAGCATTGGATCCAGTTTATTTTAAGTAAAAACATGGATCCATAACTTATAATTTTATGCATACAGAACTGATTTCCGCACATGATCAAGACCTGTGTATGCAGGGTGTGTAATAATTCTGTGCATACACAGTTAGGCCTCATGGGCTGGGTGAGTGTTTGTGTGAAGCACTAAAATAATACAATATGGGTTGGTATCTGTAAAAGTTAAGGTAGGGTTCAGAACGCGTAAGTGACGAAATTCTTGTCCATACAGGGGTGTGTCAGAGGAGGGTGCACTGAAAAAACCTGTACAGAATCTGTATGGAAAAATTGCATATCTAACTATTATATTATTAACTATGGAAAATATAGTCGCCACATTGAATACAAAGCTGGTTGACTGTGCTATTAAACTGTCTTAATATTCTACAATACTTTCTGTACTATACTCTTTACAGATCAGATACAGAGGTCATGTATGGAGATAAACGTATGAGGGGCCAGGTTAGCAGATTAGCATGCCCAATTCCCGCTCTGTAGGCAGGAATGGGCTAGCCAACTAACTTGTGGAGCAAGGGGAAAAGCAGGGTCCATTAGATAATACAGCACCTATATATTCCAGTAATTGTTTTATTGATTGTTGACACCATTTACTTTTTAGAGGTTAGATGAAAAACCCATACAGCTGTTAGAAAGCGCCCGCAGCCATTTCCCTTTAGGTACATGTGTTATAGTAGGTATAGTTATCAGAAAGATGGATAAGGGCGAATCCTCCCAAATGTATTATGTATCATTCTGTAATATTACCCTGTTTCCCCTATAATAGGACCTACCCTGATAATAAGCCCTACCCTACTTTACAGTAAACTGTCTAAAGTAAGTCCTCCCCCTAAATTAAGCCCTATCTAAATCCCAATGAGGTGTCATAATGTCAGCAGCACTTGGGGGGACAATGAGGTGTCATAATGTTAGCAGCACTTGGGGGGACAATGAGGTGTCATAATGTTAGCAGCACTTGGGGGGCCATGATTGGATTAAAAGCAGGTCAATATATAAATAAGCCCTACCCAGAAAATAAGCCCTATGGTGTTTTATATCCTGAAAAAAATAAGACAGTGTCTTATTATCAGGGAAACACGGTAGGATAATAAGTCTATTCCCTTCCCCCACCTTAATATCTTGATGCCCCTGACACTCAGGATGAAGCATGTGCTTTGAAACAAGACCAATTACATTGGAATATTATTTTATGTAACCTAAACAGGATTATAATGTCTGTTTTGTAATTCACGATTTGTAAAAAGACTGCTCGTCTGCCTGTGTGTCACTGAATTAAATATTCTGTTGCATTAATCTATTTTACTGCATGTATAAAATTATATTTCCCCTAAGATATAGGAAAAATACATCTGTTGCATTAACTATTTAATCCAAATGGTTAAGCCAGTTGGAAAAAAAATCAAAACCAAAACAAGAAACTGAAACACAGCACAGACTGCACCTCATGGTGATTGTTTTCCTTCTGTCCACCACATCATACATCATAGTTTTAAGAGCTAATGACATTCATTAAGTTTTAAAGAGAGTGCTTATCACTTAACTAGACACGGTTTAATTGCTCCTTCGTAGTATTTACATTTTAAGAGCCTCCAGTTCTGCCACACAAGGTCACACTGTAGTCAGAAGGACCTCTGACTCTTCTTTAAAAGGCCCTTTCATTACATTATACACAGAGGCTCTTCCAGGTCAGCTACAGTATGTCAAACAAATGATAATACAGATAGATATTCATGTGCGTTTCTTCATTTTATGACGATCAACTATTCAACGATTAACTATTCAGCCATTGTCAATTCCGACCTGTTTATTCCATATCACTAACAGACTTATTTTGGAAGATCCACAGTTGGTAGTAATGTCACCTGTGATTCTGTAAGGAGATCTGGAAAACATGGACCGTTGGCAGATCACAATGAAAGGTTTGGTCACCACTGAGTTAATCTGGCCATGGTGCCAAATTTTACATTTCGCTAACGATTATCTTTCCTAAACTTTTACCATTTGGAATTTCTGATTGATTATCAGTTCGGGGGTCCAATATCTTGTATTGTGTGGACATTTCTGATAAAACTAACATTTTTGGAGTATTTCATTTATGTTATAGCCAACGATTTTGAGGCAACAAAATTGTTAAGTTTACTACCATTTTTGGGGGGAAAAAGATAATTGCTTTAGTGTATGCTACCGATATTTCCACGTTCGTCAAGGGAAAAATCTTTAACAATATTCCGAAAAGAACTAGAATCATTGTAGTGGATGGCCAGCTTTAGAGGGTGAAAATCAGTAAGAATAAGATGTAGGGTGTAGAATATTTTGAAATAAATACAATATGTATATGAGATGAGTGGTCGAAGTGGAAATATAGAAGTGGTTGTATGAAAACATACAAAATAATAGAAAGTCAAAGGAGATCTATTATTACTTAAGTTATACCCTGTTCAGACTGCCTTGTAAAAGCCGGGGCTTTCATGAATAAGCTGGTCTTCATGATAGCCCCGGTTTTTACGAGGCAGATTGCAGATAAGATCATCCCTTCCCTGGGGTCGCCTTATCTGCAATCCCTTCCCGGCGCTGCCTATGCACAGTGTTGACTCGGGACATCCCGGGTCAACACCCGTGCAGTGTGAACAGGCAGACAGTCCATGCGGCTAGATAATGTGAATGTGGTATAAATCAGTGGTAGAAGTGACGGTATGGTATTCCTCTGTGTACATCAATACCTGTATAAGACCAAAGCTGCTCTTTCATAGATCTAGTAATTGATGTGATTTGTTCATTTATGTAACATAAGAAAAGACTTGCCAGGTTATTTGGCCTGATTGTGGAGCTGTATTTGCAAATGATTAGGTCACTCATGTGGGCTGTATAGCTGAATTCCATGGGGTTCCATTAGTAATATGTTTAGCCACTGATCACACACACAATATACTGCAATTGCAATTTAGATCAAGAGATACAGTAATATTATCAGCTATCTGTGGTAGTTGGCTTCAAGGTAATTTGCATTATTTTATATAAAAAAAATAAAGGAATTATATAAAAAAAATATATATATAAAGGTGTTTAAGGAAAATGATGGATCATTAACAAAGGGAATTAATATACCCTGAGTAAAATGCTATGGAAAAACACATATGCTTTCACTTTTATTGCAGTAGACAACATTAATTGTCAGTAATTGTCTTAACAGTTTTAAAGTAGTTTTGTTAAACAAGTTTAACTTTAGTCTTCTTTTATATTATATGTAATGTTAATTCAGTTTAATCATTCAGAAGTGGCTTATTCAACCCAATTATATAGACACAAATAAAATATAAAAATAAAAATACAATGTAACGTTAAAAACAAATTCTTAAAAGTGTCNATATAGTTGAAAGGTCTTTTGGAACAGTTCTTAGGACATATACAACACACAATCTTGCTATGATTACATGTAAAACAAAGGTGTATGTCCAGCCTCTTCATCCAGTAACTCTCCGTAAGGTCTTTTATAAATTAAATTACAAGGAGGTCTTGTTCATGGTAGGTTGTGTTAGAAGGTAGGCACTGTACAAAGT
Organism: Platyplectrum ornatum; assembly: GCA_016617825.1. Taxonomy (NCBI): domain Eukaryota; kingdom Metazoa; phylum Chordata; class Amphibia; order Anura; family Limnodynastidae; genus Platyplectrum; species Platyplectrum ornatum. The sequence goes on along the minus strand of JABWIB010001578.1, from coordinate 39,912 downwards.
GGGTTTTGTTTTTTATTTTGTTCATGGTAGCTCAGTGACAAAGGATCTCCTATATGAAGCTATCATTGCTTGTGAAGATGTAAGTCGTGCAATCATATAATGGCCACTAACCCACTAAGAGATGCAACTTTCGTTCCTTACTGCATAAATACTGTTTTCTTGTTTATTGAGTATCGTTTCCAAAATTACACAAACAAATTGTATAAAATTTTAATGTCCTTTATAAGAACTAAGGACATGAGATTTGATTATCATGCAGTTTAATCTCAAGCAAGGAACACACAGGTATCTGCAATCTCTGCATCTCTGTGATTATACAAGTAAAGCTGGCCATACACTATAAGATAAATTGTTCCAATCAAAAGATTTTGCTGGGCAAAACCATGTTGAATTGCAGGGGAGGCAAATTAAAATAATTGCAATCAATATTACAGGTGAAAGATGATGTTTCCTGGCACAAGTCTAATAACAGTGTAAAAGTAATGCTGGGTACACATCAGAAAGATCATCTTTCCAATCAACAGATAAATGACCCTCACAGCAGAAATGAGTTCAGTGTGTAGTAACAAAACATGCATTTTGTTGAGTACACATGTAACAGATTTCTGCTGTGAGGGTCATTTATCTGTTGATTGGAAAGATGATCTTTCTGATGTGTACCCAGCATAACACTGGTCAGTATCTGTGTGCAACATGCAAAAATAAAGTATTCTCCCTGCATGCAAACACTAACATTCATTTTACCTCCCCTGCAATTTAACATGGTTTTGCCCACTCTTGAAAAATCTTTTGATTGCAACAATTTACCTTATAGTGTATGGCCAGCTTAACAGGCATTTTCTCCGATACTGAGGGCAGAACTTAACTTTTAAAACTAATGGATTGGCCCATAGAAAGGCAATGCCTATACTGTATATTTATTACCATACCATGCATACTTGTAATCATAACCTAGTCTTAGTCCCTCTGCTGGAAGGTGTCCCAAGAAGTCCAAATTCTTCTTAAGTCTGTTTTCTGTACAGTCTAAAAGTCTATGCGGAAGAGGGATGTGAGCTCCCATGTTACTCCCATTTCTTGTCTCTCCTCTCCTCTGATTTCTGGAGCTATAGATGTTGTACTGTTCAAACCTCGGTCACACTTACCCTTTCCTACCTACACAGACTGACTGACAGACAGCATTAAGCTATGGGGGGGGGGGAATTCACTAAACGTCAATTTCGGTATATCGCCAGGCGATGTCGATTTCTAAATTTGTGTATTCAGTAAGTGTCAAATGTGTTTGAGATCGCCAATTTGTCTATCGTTGTGAAATCGCCCATGTGATATCGCTGTGGCGATTTTTCCCATATTAAGTATACAAAAGTCAGATTCAGTAAGTGTCGAATTGCTTATATTGTCATGTCGATTTCCTAAAATCGACAGTAGGCCATTCGCCACCAGAGTATAGGGATTTCACACATTTCCCCTTGTCATACCAATGATTACTAACTGGGAACACTATTTAAAGGATCCATTTTCATTGGAAAAAATCTTTCATGTAAGTGTGATTATGTTGTATATGGTTACATTGTGTGGTGATTGTGAATAAAGCTAGTGTGTCCATCATTAATTTTTTTTAATTTTTATACTTTTTCATTTTTAATGTCATGTTGCATCTGTATTTGTTATAATATTCAACCCCCTAGGAGCTTCATCTATTTAATATTATTTAAACACTAGTTTCACCATTTTATTTACAACATTAATTCTGTATTTTACAAATTTTGCTTAATATATTATGGATATATTACGATTTTAATTATAAATTAAAAAACATTAGTTTTAGTTTAGTGAATTCCCCCATAGAGTCTTTGAAATCTTATGCTGTGGTCCATTCCAAGTCATGTAGGTATAGATTAGATGGGCTTCACAGCAGATCCCATTGACCCCCTTCCCCCAACAGTGGACCAGAACATAGGAAGATCAGTAGGCTGTACAACCAGATCAAGGGGGTAGGGAATGACTTTGCCAGTCCCCTAATTTGTGATGGATGCCCAGACCCATAGATACAACACTGACTGAATGTTACAGCCCATTACAAATACTCTGAAAGTAGGATAATTTTGTTAAGTTCTCTATTTCTATAAATGCTGAACTTTCCCAAATTATCTGGAATCTATTCTTTACTGTCAAAATACTATAGATGTTAAATATCTCTAGTGGAGTTCAAGCAATTTAATATCTGGAAACCACAATGTCTGAACCACAGCCCTTAAATAAAATGTTGTGTCTGATGTGAGCTTTTACCAGGAGAAGCAGCAGCGAGAGCAGACGCTCTTCCTTTGATCTATCGATTATGCTAATGCTGTTCCTGCTATTAAAAATGCAAGAACCTTTTCAGTTAACATATTTCACTTAACTCTGGTACAACATGTTTAAATTCAGAGACTGCAAATCTAGTATCTGCTCGAGAAAACCACAGGAGACTTCCATATACTGGAGATGGGGATTAGAGACTGTTCATTTAGAGAAAATGCTCCTGCAAAATGATGGAGGGATATTTCATTGTAAACGTTCACATCAGTGAAAAGGAATTTGTCTCACAAAGTATTGAAACATTGTTAATTGAGTTTAGTGGACAATTCCCCCACTTGAATACTCACTTATAGTTTCCTGGACAAAAACAACTTAAATTCTATGTTAAAATTTTGCTGGCTGATTTCGTACCACAAAAACTATTTTGTACTTGTGTACAGAGCCTTGTTAAGGGTTTCAGCAGCTTCTATGGTGGTTACACACCATTGCAACCATTGTCCTGTGGATCAGTCGATTTGGAATAATATTGCAGGAGTGTGTGAGCGCCAACATTTTTATTTGAATTTATTTAAATTGTAATATATGATAATTTGGTTTTCTGACCACCCAAAAAAAATCACAATGATCAGTGTTTCAGTGTTGGAAAATGTGGGTGTGTACACAGAGAACTTTTCTGGCAGTCTTCTGTGCAGCTTAGGCAGATATCTGTACAGCGTGTATGGAGTCAGCAGCGCATGGATGATGATATTAGATATATATAATGTGTACCAGTGGTTGGAAATGTAGAAGAGGTGCTATGGACATTTTGAAGTGTCGGTATGGAAGCACAGAATATTATAGTCATTGAGATTTGTAGTTTTTCAAGTGTGTGGGTATGGCATACCCCCAAATGCACCCTCACTTCGAGCTATGGTGTGTGAGTTATTTTATCTTCCCCCTTCTTCACATCCACATACAATGTTTACCTATACATAGGGGCCGATTCAATGCCGCTTCACACTGTATTTTCCCCCTTACGCTCTCTGCGTAAAGGAGAAAGCTCACAACTTTTTAGCCACATATAAAAAGCTGAAATCTTTTACTTCCATACAAGACGGGACAAAGTGCACAACCAGTTTTTTCCCGTCTCCGCACGGCATTGAGTCGGCCCCATAGAGTCTTGTATGATAAATTGGGACAACTTTGCTGACATTGAATCTAATCACTCCTTACAGACATAATAATCATGTACTGTACATAGTGCAGCCACATTGCCCTGGCTAAATGTATCACTGCCTCTGATCCAGACGTGAGCCATTTGCTACTGGGCATGCTCAGAAAGGATATGTGCACATCGGCATATCATCCTAATCTGAATGCAAATGAGTAGCATCGAGCTTGCATTCTGAGGGGTGAGTTGAAGGTGTAACGGGAGGAGGCACATTGTCAATGTACTATGAGGGTATGCTCACGCATCTGCACCCTATCCAGATCTATACGCAGGCACAACAAGTAGCATGTTTACATTCCAACATTTGCCCAGCTACAGGTCATGTCTAAGTCAGGGGGTGACATTTTGCAACCTTTTTTACACGCTTCTGTTAAGATGTGACAATTTTAAGGCATTGCAGTGAATCCGAAACCTCTATCAACATATTTTGTAAAATGTTAACTAATGAATGTTGTTGACAGACAAGAATATGCAAAGTTTGTTCATTTTGAGACTTCACATCTGGGGCTTATTCATTCTTTGTGTATCTCTGTTTTATATCTCATTTGCCTTCATGACTAATATGTTACATCCATAATCCGGATAATTATATATTTTGTTATTATTGCTTTGTTGAATCATGCTTCCAAAATATATGCTGGTTCTTATTGAAGTTTATAGAATCAGAGGTTCTAGACCTTTAATTTGCTATAATGAACATTATATTTACGCACACATTTATGTGTATGACCAATAAGTATCAGATTGGTGATGCATGTCGTCTTTTCCATAACACAATAGTAAATATGCATGTATTGTTAGAATAGACCTGGAAGGGTTTAAATTGTTACATATGCATCTGAGCCATGTGCTCCTAATTATTTTGCATGCAGCGATAGCATAATGTAACTAATCCCCATTCACAGGGAAATGAATATACTACATCATTATTAGCTTCTTCACTTCCCAAATCAATAGTGTGGATGCTTGCAGAGTGAGCTAATTAGTCTCGCTGTGGGGCTACACTACAAGGTCGGCAATAGCTCGCCGCTACAGTACCCTGATTATTGATTGGATGCTAACAATGTACAAGACATCTGGGGTTAAACCTTTTAAAGGAACAATGGTACTTAGCTCAGAAAAAGATAACACTTTAATTGTCTTCCTTAAACTAATCCAAACATGCATAAGATGGATATATGGACTGATTATGACAAATTCTGGGATCATAGGATTTACACCTTCCCTGACAAAATTCACACCGCTGTACAGCTTTAAAAAGGTTGCCTATGGGGAACGTGTGTTAGTTGTGTTAATGACCCTGTGTTGGCAAATCATTTCAAAGTCTAAGTAGGATATACTTTTCTCGTGATGGTTATTTAGCCATNCAAAACCGAACATTTAAAGAGAAGCATGATTTGTGACGTTTCACTGAAACATAAAACAAACAAGAATAAAAACACATTATACCAAAACAAGCAAAACTGCAAGTCACCAGGGACCTGATTCACCAAGCTTACAGAGTCGTCGCTGTGTGCGGATTTACACATGTGAATCGCACAGATGTGGACGCAAAGCGCGTCTCTGCATTCTTGCAACTGCCACTCATGTAAATGTGCACAGTTAGTAGGGTTTGCCCAGATATGGTGTAAGCTGCAGCTATGAAGCAGGTACTGTCCTGTGGACAAATTACCTGCTTCATTAAGTTAAACAAAAATGTAAAATTAAAAAAAATATAAAAAATATTGTTAAAATTAAATAAATGTGTGTGTGTTTCCTTTTTCATTTCCCCAAAAAATCGCTGCAAGATTACATTTGTGCTCCGAAGACAGCATCCAGAGCCTCTGAGCTATTAAGACAATTATCATTATCCAGTATGTAAAAAGAAACTAAGAGCCTGAATATGATTGGTTTTTATGGGCAACATCCCCACTCTTCAATCTCCCTGCAATCTCCCTGCTTAGTAAATTTAGCCCATGGACACTTAGGCCTACATTTACTAAGCAGGGAGATTGAAAAGTGGGGATGTTGCCCATAAAAACCATCAGATATTAGGTGACCATTGGACTGCAGCAAGGGGACGATTTGGTTTATGCTTTGGTGTGGGGACAGTTAGAAATAACAGTAGCAATGTTTACATAACAGGATCCATGGGATCCAACGCTACGTAAACAACCCACTTTATAGGCAACATTGAAGTTAATACGGCCAAGAGCGAGCCCGAGAGGTCCTCATCTGCTCCCCCCCATCACTCCTTCTCTGGCTGGAGAGGAAATTCTATTATGAATGACGGACACCCCATCTATTCAGCTGGACTGAGCGCCTGCATGCAAAAATCATCCTGTGAATGGGCAGCTTTAGATATGTACATTCTAGCCTGTCAATCAAGTAATGATTTTAAAGTCAACATTTTCCGTTGTCTGTCAGAATATAGTAGTCTTCATATTTACAAATCTAAGATTAAATATCATTACAGTGACAAAAGTCCTGATTTCTGACAATGTGGCTTTGAGGACTGATAGATGTGTATTCTCTCAGGAGGTGTTCCATCTCTGAGGGGATAATGCTGTTTTAAGTTTTTATGATGTGGGCATATGTCAATTAAGAGCAGTTTCAGTCAGCTTCATAAACAGCTTTCTGATGACAACATTCTTTTATAGCCACCAGGGATAAGAACTGAAGCAAAAATCTTGTGGAATCCCAGAGATCCCAAGGGAATCCATGTGCACTTCTAAGAGACTCCATCAATGTCTTCATTAACCCCTTTCCAGCCAGTTTACAAACAACACATACATGTAGGGTATAAAGGTACAAATGTGTAACACCTCTGAAATAACACACTTCTTGTTTTGTGCTTAAGATTAATTGTGGCATGCTTCAATTTACTTCACATCCACAAGTCCTAAGCTGGAAAAATTGTAATTACAAAGCTGACGCTGTGAGCGTCATATAAGTTTGTTAACCCTTTAGGTGTTTAACAAGAATTAAAGCAAAGTGAGGGTAAAATTTCCCATTTTTTTTAGCAAATTTTCCATGTTAATCCATTTT
>JABWIB010001578.1:21056-32889 GCA_016617825.1 Platyplectrum ornatum | reverse complement strand
CACCCCTCAAGGAAATCATATACGGGTATAGTGAGCAGTTTGACCCCACTGATTTTTTGTAGCTTGATCATTTTTCTTGTCAGGGCGGGCAGGGATTAACCTTTAATTTTTTAACATTTACATTTTTTTTTACAGGTTTTCACTCATCAAAAGTTGGCATAGTACTCACAACAGTTACTAAGCGGGCTATCGTGAATGAAACTAATTTGAAAATCAGTTTTTTGTTTCATTAGTTTCATTCACAAAAGCTGAACATAGTAACTGCCGTGATTACTATGCCAGCTTTTGTAAGCAGAGTAAAAAAAAAACCCACACAGACATGATAGATTTAGTTTTTTAACTTTTTTTTTTATTATTATTTTTATTNTTTTTTTTTATTATTATTTTTAAAAATTTTTTACACAGATCCTGCAGTTATTCATTCACTACTAATAGCCTGTTTGTGGAAAATAAGCACAGGATCTGTGCTTACTATAAGAAGACTGACAGATCTTACAGATCCGTCAGTCTTCTGTCCCTTTAACGCTGCAAATGCGGCTTTTGCAAGGGGGGGAGCAATATTTTTGGTCTCCCCCAGCAGCAGTCAGTGACAGCTGCCATCACTATCCTGTCACCCGTACATGTACGGCGCTCGTCATTACGGACCTTCCCGCTGCTCCGTATATAAAACATAGTAGGGGTTAAAACATAGTAGGTAACAATACTCTACTTCATTCAGTGGATATAGTGTCAATCCTGGAAAAAACCCAGGTTCACACTGCAGTCTGAACCTGGGTTTTTGGTGGTGCGAACTTGTGCCAGTTTTTACTTTTCATTGTCTGATATGATCCATTCATCACATATATAATGACTCCAATAAGGTATTCACAATAAGCTGATTAACAACCTGGAGTTTATTAAGATAAAAAAGAAACAGTATACAGATTCCAGGATCATCAGAGATTGCTATTGTTACTGTTTAAATGTTTTTTTTTTTTTTCAAAACTCTGCCAAACTTTTAATTTGTAAGCCCCACCCCCTTTTACAGCCACTGTAAATATTTTACATTAAAGTCAAAATGAATACAAACATAATCGGGACAAACTGGGAGGAGGCAGGGACAGCAGGACAGTCAGCCAAAAGCGGGACACGGGAGGTATGATAAAAATAAAAAAATAAAAAAACACAAATTACATTGGTCCAAAATCTGTAATACACCCTGTGAGTTCCCGAAATTTCAGTGTATAATTTTCATCATACACTGTTTAATGTATTAATGGTTTCCCATTAGACGATCATTAAATGTTTGTCCATAAGACATTTCCTGTCCCAAAAGGAAATGTATGGGCACTGCTTTTAGGAGACAGACCTCCCAGTGCAGATTTAACTCATACTACTGTGTCTACATTTACTAAGCTGCAGGATTGGGAAAGTGGGGATGTTGCCCATAGCAACCAATCAAAACATTCTCCGGTATGTGAAATGAAACTGAGAGCTTGATTCTGATTGGTTGCTATGGACAACATCCCCACTTTTCCAATCCTGTAGCTCAGTAAATTTAGACATGGACACTTAAACCTACCATAAATGTTACTTACTAAGCACTCATACCTTGTGCATGGAGACATTGTAAAATGTAATAATGTGTTAATAAATGAGCATCACAAACTCAAATTCCAATTTAACATATACAACTATATAAAACCCCTTCCACTCTTATTAACCATGTTCACGGAAATATTTGTGAAATAATAATATTTCTCTTCTTTTTTGTACGTCCTAAACTCACTATGGCTGCAATCAGGAGGTGTGTGGGTTTTTAATAGGTGTCAATGTCACCTACAGCAAGTTCTGAAGTTATCCTCATTTGCATTCATCTCGCCGGTGAGATGACTCCTCACGGTGCAATGGCCAACTCAGTTTTTCTCGCCATACAATAAAATTGCCATTCAAACACGATCCTTAGTAATTTGCCAAACTCAGCATTTGGCCCCAAACAGTGAGACCCAGCGAGAAGCATCTACATAAAATCACTCTTCATTTAGTAAGTTTCCCCACTGATCCAAGCCTGTGATTTAGTGAAAATCACTGCCAGTAAACTTATGATTTAACAAGCAGGGACAAGGCTTTAGCAGTGATTTGCATAAACTACGCCATCCATCCCTCCCCATGTTGCCATCTTTTTGTTTCATCCAGAGGGAGAAACCAAAAGTTGACAACTCTCTCCCTCATATCGTACCAATATACACATGGCAGAAATGCTCATCTGAAGATAGGCTGTATCCAAGGGGTTAATGTTATTTTACGCAATTCAACTTTACTTTCTTTATGTAACAAAATAATTTATAAGCAGGGACCTCAGAAGAGGATCTCCAGACCCTCGCAAGGCAGCATGCTTGTGGAGTTTATCTTTCTCCGTACACATATACTACCTCGGAGACTGGTATACGGGATAATGTATGCTTCTTACTCTCCTGTTTAGCGAGAACAGCCTACGCTCTGTGCCACTTGTCTCAGCTGATACATCTCTGGCTCCGCTTGAAGATAAAATCACTAAGTTAATAGTATTCCTGTCTTGCTGTATTATGAAAAACTAGCCTTTATTTTGAACTGTTTTCATCTTTTAGCTACAACTCACAACATAAACATTCAAAATGTGCAAGAAATAAAGATAAAGCTTAAAAAATGGCATTGCCTTAGGACATCTTACTCTGGTATAATTTATCATGTATACATCCCTTATATTGTTACCCACACATGCCATTCAGTCTGACATAAACTAGTGATCAGCTTAACCTGTATTAATATATACATATATCTCATATATCGCTTCTCTGTCTTTGGAATTAAAATGGAACTTGCTGCAGTACCAGAGTTTAATTCTGTAAGGAATTTGGACTGACAAAAACCATACCAGCCCCCCACCCTATCAACCGGCAATGTATCAATATGCGCTTTATGGTCTTCATGCGTGATAGGGCCACACATATGGAACTAAAATACCTATCAGGTCATTGAAATGTGTGCACGGCATACGGCAAAGAATACAGTACAACAATATTGTGACAGTTTTGTCACTGGGACATTAACCATTAAAATTTGAATGTTCCAAAGTCCCCTATTTTTTATTTAAATCCATGCTGCCCATGTAAACACATTTTGACCCATCCAGACCGAAAAGAAATGGTGAATCAAACACATTACAACTGTAGGATGCCTTCATAATATAGATAATATAGGACCAGATACAGCTCTCTGTGCAAGCTCAGTGCAGGAGAGGGAGGTGACACTACCCTCTTGTGCGACCACTGACCAAACAAATCTAGGCCAAACCCAGTCCACACTGTAACACTTAAATCTTTAGGTAATTTAGGTGGGCGAGGAGAACTATTGGTCTATGCGCTCTAAATTCCTATCGCATATGTGCATGCGTGTTTCCAGGAAATGTGGTGACTTCCACACTCCTTCATTGGATGGGATTCTGAATCTGTTCCATAATGTACAGTGTAAACTGTCTTCTCAATTCATACTGGTCCAGACTTCTGCCAGTGTCTGGGAGTTTTAATTTGAATAGCATAGTTGCTATTTCAAGAGATTCCCAACATTCGGTTATTGCTCCTTGAATTCTGGGAAAGCCAGCAAAACTGCTGGATCTGGTCTTGAGGCAGTCATATAATGCAAACTAATTCAATAGACTCTGGACATTGTCCAATGAGGCGGAACTTCAGATACTGATATGCATACACCACACCCTAATGCTGGAAGGGAAAAACAAAAAGCTGCCATCTATACAGAAAAGTTAGAGTTAGGATTGGCCCTAGCTGTGAGAGCATTTAGGTTTCCAAACCACACAAATCAGTGCGAATAATGCATCGTCGTGTTTGTGAATCCTCATATGTTGCCTGGGATTTTCCTGCATGTGTCTAACAGATCATACTGCAAGATTATTATTTAGAAAATATTCCCCCATAAACTTATAACTCTTATACAGAAACTGTTGCACAGTTACATATTGTAGTCTTAAAGAAACATAACAGATATTAAAATATATTTATGCCCTTTTTACTCTTTACTATGACTTTAAAAGTAAAGACAGAATTCAATAACTTTTACACTAACATTTGCGGAGTTCTCTATAAAGTTTCCGTCACAGCGGTGTTATGTATTCCACCTTTCTTTCATCTCCCGGTTTTGTTTTGTCTATGCTCAGATTTAACCTCCCATCGGAGTCCCTGAAGTGATTTATAAACCCTAAACATTTTAGTAATATTGGTAGCAAATGGGATACAACAGAAGCTTATACAGCATAGAAACTAATGTGCGAATGAAATGCTTGTCAGCCAAACAAGAACTAAAAACATCATATTTAAAGGATTTAACAGTTTAAACAAAAACTTATACTGACAAACAATAATAATACACGCAAATGAAGGATCTGACACTTAAATATATATATATACAAATACATATATATATATATATATATATATATATATATATATATATATACATATTATATATACTTTTAAAATAATTGTATGTAATAATCAGTGGTTGAAGTGGAAATTTAGAAGTGGCGGTATGGAAACTCTGAATATAATAGAAGTCAATGGAGATCTGTAGTATTTCAATTACATCAGTGGTAGAAGTGCTGGTATGGCATACCCCCGTATACACCCCCACTTCGAGCCTTGGTAATAATGTAATATTACAATATTACAAGAGGTAGAGGTAATATATTAATTCAATGCATAACTCCTATTAATCTATCCTAGAATATTCTGCACTATGTAATATTCATACCAGCTTAATATAGTGACACATTGGCAAAACACTGTATGACGTCCTTAACTCCAACATAATAAGATATCTCATGCTGAATACACTACACAATAATTATAACAAAAATGTTCCACCCAATAAGAATCTGCAAATTGGCAGATTATACAGTCTGAGCCTCTGGACTGTTTTGTCTGCATTCAGGCAAATCCATCCTTGTTACAGACTACACGATAAATAGTCCCACTGCATTTTAGCTACATTTAAGTGACAGGCAACAATTTTAAATGATTCCCCGTATGGCACCTAATATAAACAATGGAGTGGAAATTATCAGGATTGAAGAACTAAATGAGATTTTGAAGTCTGAACTTAGCAGTGAAAAAAACTGCATGTTATTCATACATACATACATACGTAAAAGTAAAGCTGGCCATACACTATAAGATAAATTGTTCCAATCGAAAGATTTTTTCAAGAGTGGGCAAAACCATGCTGAATTACAGGGGTGGTAAAATGAATGTCAGTGTGTGCATGCAGGGAGAATACTTTATTTCTGCATGTTGCACACAGATACTGACCAGTGTTACTGTTACACTGTTATTAGACTTGTGCTGGAAACATCATATCTCACCTGTAATACTGATTGCAATTAATTAAATTTGCCTCCCCTACAATTCAACATGGTTTTGCCCACTCTTGAAAAAATCTTTAGATTGGAACAATTTATCTTATAGTGTATGGCCAGCTTAACACTTCCAAGTATAATATTTACTGTAGTACAGAAATGTATTTACGTTTCAATTACTAAAATGCAAGTAAAGAAAAATATATGTTTCCAAGCAGACCAAGGTCTCTGCTTGTAAGAGCTTACATTGTAATAACCAATAACATTAAACATCAGAGTTTCTTATATAAATCAAATTCAATGAGTAATAGCAACTACTATTATAAAATAACAGCATGTCCTTTGAGAGAATATACTTTCTTCTTTAAAACAAGAATTTACTGAAAAGCTTGTGAGAATATTTGTAAAATCTATTTATTGTCAGTTCACTAGACTTATGACTACATGATGACTGTATGAGTGTTTGTATTCATCTGGTCCTGAGAAAACTTAGTTCCAAAGCCTTAAGTTGGAAAACACAAGTAAGTGGTGATGATGAGCATGAGACAAAGCTGAGCTCCCAGGCGTGGCCTTCATGTGAGGCCTCATTCCTAATCATTGAAGTGACCCTCAAGGGACTGACCACCTGGGCTCCATTCACGTAACATATGCAGTGTTGATTTGGTGAATGTGAAAACAAGTCACTTGATAGCCCTGTACAACAGAAGTCATTTTCCATGGCTTTTATAATGCTGTCACTAGGCTCTAGAATATTTTTTGTCCCTTTGCTTNAGTTTTTGGCTGGATCCAGAGTACGGGAGAGGGGAGTGAATGTCCCTGTCATTTCCATTTCTCACATTNGGAAAGGTACACTGCTAGACTTAAGTCCTTTGTGCGGATCAGAGGTCTACGCGACTGCATGATTCCACACTCAACCCTTCCCGCGCTGTACATTTTAATTCTCCCCGCCCAACCTAATGTAATGTTGGTGTGCAGGGGGCAGGTCCGAGCACATCTGGTGCACATATGCGCACCAGTGCACTTTTCCTCCTCTTCCGCAACCACCTGCAGAAGTGGGGGGGATGAAGGTCTATATCCGGCCCTAAATTAGTAAGTTCCATGTAATTTATAGTTTTACTATAATTCACTTAACTCTATGGCCTGAACCACGCCCCTGAGCTGGTCTTAATAGTCCCAATGTTAGATAGTTCAGGAAAATCTAATGTCTTTAGTTAAAGAGGAAACATTAATGACGTGGTAGAAACATAAAGGTGGCCAAATAAATATTTACAAATGTAACAAAAGACAAAGATAATTTAGGAAGCTAGAGGTATGTTATTGTGTCATGAAAGACTTTTCCTGGTGGCAGGTATTGTACATAGCTGCTGCTTCGATTATAAGGTTTGTGCATACAGTGAAGTGTCATCTGACGATGCCAGAACACGGCACACCAGCACTTATGCATAAGTTAAATCTGTTTTATGTATGTAGTCGGTATGCCAATAATATATTTCAAAGGTATTGTAACAGGTTAATGAGTATAGGACTGTCCACAATTACATGGCCAGACCAGTCTCTTATACCTCGTTCACATTACCTCAAATTAACTGTCTTTTTTTATGAAAAAGCCGGCTGCAGTGAAAAAGCCGGCTTCTATACTCAGTGTGAACGCTCCATTTACAAAAAGCCGGCTACTGAAAGCTGGTGTTCAGAGCCTGCTTTTTAGAAGGGGGTTTGACTTCCTATCCAGCCTTTTCAGTTAGTGTGAACACCAAAAAGCTGGCTTTCCTCTCCCATTGTGTTTTTTGTGCTGATTGGCTCACACAGTCAGCTATTTCCAGCAAAACATTACCTGTCTCTCCCTCCTCCCCATTCCCTCATGTAAACTGAGTAATTATGTGTACTGGAAGCAAAAAGCAGGGTTCAGTGTGAACAGTGCAGACACTACTTTTTCACAAAAAAACTGTCTTTTTCAGCTAATCTGAACGGTCCTTTTTTTCACAGCCACCCCCCCCCCAGCTCTACACCCTGGCTCTTAAGTAGATTTTTTAAGGCTGAATTCAATTCTGGACTAAACAAAAAGAAAAAAACTAAAAAAAAAACCCATACTCCTCCCCTGGCGCTTCCACTCCATGACAGGAGAGGAAGTTCTTTATGCATGCGGGCGCCCCGATATGGTTGTAGTGCACGCCCAGCATAGGCATTCCAGCACGTGGGTCCTCCTTCTACCTCTTTACACATTGTCTATCATCCAAATGTAGAAGCTTTTGAGCATAGTCAAACAAAGGTTACCTGGATGATTCCCAGATGCTGGCAAATATGCAAAGACCTGTTTCAGTTTTGTATGATTATCACTTTGTATTACTTTAAATGAGGTTTGTTTAAGATAACTATGTAACGGACCCAGCTGCAGGCAGTATTTGTTAAGCATAGTAATTTGCCTGAACAATTGCTTAACAATCTTGCAGACGTATTCACTCCTTACTTGTCAGTGGCAGCAAATGAGAACAAATTCATTCATTATTCTGCAACAGCAATGAGCAGCCATTCCGAGCATTTCTTTGGTGAATAGCCATTCTAATTAGCAATGCCAAAGGCTGTTTATAGTCCATTCCTTTATTACCGATGAGGAAACTGTGATTATTATTTCTTTTTTGCCAACGGTCAGGATACATATTAAAATACCTCCTTATCTACATCTCTTACACTGCTTGATAAGTAGACATAAAAAATTGATGGATGACCAATACATAAATCATTACTTCACTACTGCTACGAGTCAATTTCTTTTTAAGGAATTATTGTATACAAGAGATAATACATGATTTGCAGATATATATGTCATGTTTAATTGTAAGATTAAACAGTTAATGCATGTGTATCAGTGCAATGCAAATATATGTTTTATACAATGTTTATTCATTTGTTTCAATGTATATAATAAAAAGGCTGGTATTACTTCATATAGGGGTATAGGACCTGATTCAGCATAACTGGTGGCCGCACGCTGCGGCCGCCAGGTACGCAAGATTCAGAGCTGTGCTTTTGCATGCGCAAATCGGCGAAGATTCGCGTCTTCGCCAGCCTGGCTGGCGGAGACGCAGGGCTGAATCAGCCCCATATTTACTAAGCAGGGAATTTGCTGGGGAATTGAAAAGTGGGGAAGTTGCCCATAGCAACCAATCAGATTCAAGCTTACATTCTCCAGTATGAGAAATGAAACTGAGAGCTCGAATCTGATTGGTTGCTATGGGCAACTTCCCCACTTTTTAATTTCCCAGCAAATTCCCTGCTTAGTAAATATACCCCATAGTTNTAACATAGAAAAAATGTTTTTGTCATACAGTATATAGTGTCCACAATATAAACATCATATAGAATAAAATTTATTCCCCATTTATAAACGCAACATTTGAGATGTTAAAGAAGTGGGACATAAAACAACTTTCTAGATATTATAGATAAAAATGGTAAATAAAACAGGGAGAAGTAACTTAAATAAGCATATTTATTAGGTCTCTATATTAAAATTGAAGCAATCATAACCATTACAATAAATGTCTGCATAGGCTACCTGTGTTGGAATATCATGCCACAGAGTGAATCATATCACACAGAACTTGTGTGACATTGTAAAGCTTAATTAAATCCCACTTATTTAAGATAAATTGAGGGAATACCTATAAGATCGGAGTGGTTCCAGGCACAAAAATATTTATTGGTGAAGATGTGATCCCAGAACAGAAAGTATAATTACATGGTGACGGTTTTCACAGAATCCGAACAGCTCGAATCTATTATTAACATTTTATTATTCTGTAATAATGACTTTACACAAACTATTAATAATACGTTTCATACATGATAATGATTGTAGACATCTATTCTGAGTGTGTGTTTCTCTATAACTGGAAGTAGATATTTGTCCTTACTAGAAAAAAATAGAATTTGGTGTGACAGAGCATCATTTAGTAATAATGCTGCAAGCCTGTAAAAAGAAATTAAGAAGAAGTTGTTGCTTCCTCTTTACTTGGATACACAGATATAAAACATTTAGACAGATTCTGCAGTAATATCCAGCTTCACGCATGGATATATCTCTACAAACGCTTCACAGGCTGTTATCTTACTTATGATTTAAAGTGCACTAAACATGAATTCTATACTGTAAAAGCAGCCAGGCTGCCTTTCCCTATGTGCCGTAAAAAAGACAGACCACTGTTGACCCTTGTCCTCTTTTTAGATTTACAGCTGACTTATGTCAGTCTATAGCATTTTATTCTTTATCATTACTGAGCTAGCCTTTTCACTTCTGCTGTCAAAGAGATATTGCATCAAAGTTTCACTACTCTGCCAGTAATACACTTTAGCAATTTTCCAGTTTCAGAACATGATAAAAGGGCCCAGCTCCAGCACAAGGCAATGGCGCATCCCAACAATTAACAGACCACGCAGAGGATGCTTCTGCTATTGCTTCCTAGTCTTAAATTACTGGAAATAATTTACTGTCATCTTATAGTAATTCTATAAGTGTATCAATATTAACTTATCGTAAAGTATCGCTGTATCTTGACTGCACTTTAAACATACTCGTACTTAAGGAAAGTAACATTGGCCAGCTCATACCTTTATATATTTACTGAACTAGAGGTTTAAAGTTAGTGGAAATTTAGAAGTGCTGGTATGGACATTCAGTAGTGGTGAATATAATATAAGTGAATGGAGATTTGTAGATTTTCAATTACATCATTGGGAGAAGATGCGGTATGACATGCCCACGTATATACCCTCACTTCGAACGCTGTGTTAGACTTTGTAAATCATTTCAGAATGTACTCTGGACTGGATCTGAAAGTTACATGGAATACCATATTGAATCGCAAGAGAATCAAATGTGATCAATGGAAAACAGTATTAATCATGAGAAGTGACCATTCACAATTCTAAGTTGTTTATAAGTAAAGTTGATCAGTGTAGTATGAATTATGCAACGTAAGAATAACAATCATTTTACTCTTTTTTGCACACGAATTCCTGTCTATTATAGTAGACTCCAAGGTTTAGGTTTTCTAAGCTGTGGAAAAGGAAAAGCTAAGATCAATTAGCGCTCACTTTNCTATTACATACTAGCGCAGTGGCTTTTCACCTTGTTGGAGGTACTGAACCCCACAAGCTTCATATGTGCATTCATAAACCCATTATAGATGTTTTATTCAAATTCAAAACATAGGGATATATATTTTATTAATGGAACAATGGTGAAACAAGGAAAATGGCATAAAAGTATTGTGTGAATGGCAAAGAATATTATTGCACCTGGCAAACGGAATTAACACACGCCAAACCCCTAAGACTGGCTCACCGAACCCAGGTTAAGAACCACTGTACTAGAGAATGTCAGCTAGAATCTAATTGATTGCTATGGGGAACATCTCCACTTTTCCTTTCCCGCAGTTTCATAAATCTAACTCCAAGGGGTATATTTACTAATCGGCGAGATTGCAGTGAGATTGGAAAGTGGGGATGTTGCCCATAGCAACCAATCAGATTCGAGTTCACATTCTCCAGTGTGTAATATGAAACTGAGAGCTTGAATCTGATTGGTTGCTATGGGTAACTTCCCCACTTTCCAATCTCACTGCAATCTCGCCGCTTAGTAAATATACCCCCAAGTGTGGAAAACGTAAAACATCACTATGGGACACCACTTTTTCTTTACATCTTACTGGTATCACGTGCGCAATCTCTCTATCTGCATAACTTCATTTCATTCAAACAAAAGGGGTCTAGAAAGGTAACAGCACATAGATATAAAGTTTACTGATCTCTGGTCATGGCCAAGATAGTCAGCATCCCCTTGCAACCCCTCCATAATCCTTGCAGTCCCATTACGACCAATGTCTAACTGCCTCACTAATATCAATAAATGTTGTTGTAAAGTTGTCTGTAGTATTTCACAATAAAGTGGAACTAGGCCCTTGTAGCTGTCACAGCGGGATTGGAAAAGTGGAGATGTTGCCCATAGCAACCAATCAGATTCAAGTAGGGTTGCCACCTTCCCCACCAAAAAAACTACCGGCCAGGGCAGAAAGGGGTGTGACTTTGGGGGTGTGGCTTGGGGTGGGGCTAATATTTTAACCTTTTCCTGCTCAGCAGCCAGGACATTGTCACGTTTCACCAATGAGAGAGCAGTGATCCTGGCTGCCGGAACACTCGGGACCCTGCTCACAATGCAGCTCCTAACACTGTACCTGTCTACCTCTTACACTGGCAGACAGGGACTAAGTAAAATTTAGTTCCCCATGCAGGTGCGTCTTATACAGTGGGGAAATACAGTGTGTGTGTATATATATATACAGACCCTCCAACATGACCCATTCCACCAGGTACATAATACTCCGCTCCTGGGCTTTCAGCTGTCACTCACCTGGTTATAACGAACTAACTGATGTCTGAGTAATGTAACAA
>JABWIB010001578.1:5477-19191 GCA_016617825.1 Platyplectrum ornatum | reverse complement strand
GAAGTGGGGGTGTATACGGGGGTATGCCATACCGGCACTTCTCCCACTGATGTAATAGAAAAACTACATATCTCCATTGACTTCCATTATATTCTATGTTTCCATACCGTCATTTCTAAATTTCCACTTTGACCACTGCCTTACATGTTGTGGTCTTTTGCCCTCCTCCAGATTCTCTGTTGCTGGATTTTCAGCAGTGGAAAAGTGTGTGGTGCTCCTCTGTTATCCTTTTGGCATACAGACTGGCTATACTTCTTGTCTGATAGGCAGGGCCGGACTGGGACTAAAAATCAGCCCTGGCATTTAAAGCACACAGGCCCATCTGCTTTGAGGTATGATATTAACTACCCCCTGATTGGTTGTTTTTCAGGCACTAGGGAAAAGCTTGTGAAGATCTGTTATGTGGAGCTAATTGCTGGCAGCCAGGAATCAGTGACAGTTATCAGCTGAAACTGACTGTTGACTTTCTCCACAAGCACGTGGCACCAGCCCACAACTACAGAGGCCCATCTGGCATTTGCCAGAAGTGCTAGATGGCCAATCCTGCCCTGCTGATATCAGGTATCAGTTTTAAAATTTTACAGTAGGAGAGATGTCACCGTCATTGATGCTTTTTTGTTGTATTATTGCACCATTGCCTGCATGATGTGCCGTCAGGGCTGTATTCTATAAACCTTATTTAATTATCTCATACAGTGTGTGTACCACATGGTTAGTAAATATAAATTTAATGGTTGAAAGCAAGTACTAGTTGATGAGGTAGTGATTAGTAATTAGTAAACACTTGTCTGAAAAGACTACTTGTTAAACTGTAGTGCAAACAAGTTAAATAACTCTGGAATCAAAGTAATTGTAATAGACGCAAATAAAAGGATTGACAATAAATAAGCAACAATAATAATGCCAGGGCATTCAGTTAAACATTGCAGAAAACAAACACCTAGGGATCAGACATGCTACTCTGTCATTTTGAAATCATAGAATAGTCTTGAAGTGGTTCAGAAGGGCAGAGCAATGCAAAGTCTTGCCATCCAGTTTACATAAACCTATTGAAAGATTGTCCATTGTTTTTTTCTGTTATTATTATTATTATTGTAAGCTGGGCCTAGAAAACATTTTATTGCAGAATTAGTCCATTGATTTTACAACAAACTATTTACTGTTATACTGTTATTATTTAGCAAAAATCATATGATATTGCATAGCAATACAATTTTTTACTTGCTTACACTACTGCACTACTTTTCCTAACCTACACAA
The DNA here is from genome assembly GCA_016617825.1 of Platyplectrum ornatum. NCBI lineage: Eukaryota > Metazoa > Chordata > Amphibia > Anura > Limnodynastidae > Platyplectrum > Platyplectrum ornatum. Next base: position 17,931 of record JABWIB010001578.1, on the reverse strand, counting down.
AGACTATGGCTAGTTTTAGTCAGTATCCTACTAGTATGTTTTTTGTAGCATGGAAGGAAACAAGCGCAAGAACAAGGAAACCCTCATCGCCACATGGAGAATATATAAACTCCACAAATATGAGCTAAAAGGCAGATGTGATAATACTTGATCAACCATGTATCTGTTACATTACTGATTACTGCAATGCAAAGGACGACAAATAGGGGATATCTTTGAATTATTTTAACTCTAAAGTAGTTAATAATTATAAATGTCATTACCCTTTGACACACATGATTTCTCCATTGCTGCCAAGATAAACAATTGTCTCAATGCTCATATATCATGCATCCTAACATACTCCAATAGGAATGAACATGTGGTTAATCAGCTCAGGACATGCCACAAATTTAAATACACCCTCACACATTTCATATATTTGACAAATTGCAATATTTGTATCTTTTATATGCATTCTTGTTTTTGTATTTATAAATTAATTTATCATTTTTCTAAAAAATATTGTTGTATGAATAAAACAGATAACAAAAAACAATAAGACACATATCTATTCCTAGTAACACAGTCCCTTTATCTATATGACCAGGATCAATAGATAAAGTAGGGGCCAAATAGGGGCCAATTCAATGTGCCACGAAGGCGGAAAAAAAGCTTGTTGGCACAGCACACATGGCGTCTTTTTATAAGTGGCTCTATGAGCTGCAAGCTAAAGACACGCAAATTTTATTTGCGTAAGGGGGAAAATGCTACGTGAAGCAGGATTGAATTGGCCCCATAGTGTATCACACAAAACAAACATTTCAAACACAAAAGACTTCCACAAGAAGTATCCACGACAAGTCTGTAGATTTTGAAGTAGGGTGTAGACCAAGAGGAGGAGTGGTACTGATTATTGTGGGAAGTCTTTATTTCACCCTTTCAGTTTGACCATTGGTTGGAGGACTTCACTTGGCGGGCTGCACACAAATATTACAAAAATTTGGTCACGAACTGAACCCCATGATTGTGGATTATCTCTAAAGACAATCCATAAAGTCTGAAAATCTCAAGAATAAACCATTCAGTCAGTTTTGGAGTGGAGAGTAGTCCAGGGAGGGGAATAAAGTGGGCCATTTTGGAGAATCTGTTAACAACAACTCAGATGGTATTGAACCCATTATAATGACAGATGACTGCAGGGTGGATGACTGCAGGGTTGATGAGGAATAGACAATGGTTGGAACTGACCAGAAGGCCTTTGACAAGGTATTTTATGCTAGGCACATTTGGAACAGGAAGAAATGAATTCTTGAATGTCCTGCTTGAGAGTAGGTAACCAATAAGATTTTATACAAATATGATAGTTTTCCATAACATGGAGCGGGATGGATTTCTTAGCAGCATGTATTCTGATCAGTCATTCTGCCTGCTTGGTAATGGCAATTACAGTACATTGTAATTTATGAATTTGAATAAATCTGTAATTACATAGAAGGTAATACTGGAAATTTTTGGTTTGTTTTCTAAAATGTCTCACAACTGCTGCAGTATAAACTAGTGTTTAAATAATAGAAATAACGATTATAATAAAACCTAGTGTAATACAACTATCTGCAAATGATGCAACCCTTGCTACAGATCTACAAGAATCATAGAAAGTGTTCCTGAATACTCTGTGGCAGAATACTCTGTGAAACCAATGTTATTCTATCTGCATCTCTGACTCCGGAGGATTATTAACTTTTATACTGACCATAAAATTTATTTATCACTCCAATAATTAGCTTTGTGTCAGGGAGCTCTCCTCTGCTGTTAATATGTACGTTAAATGATGTATTTTTTGGTTAATGAGCTGTGCAAGTCCTTTCATTATGACTGGAATTGATTTGAGCACTTCATTTTTATAATCCCAGTATCTCAGTAGTGTTTAGCTGAACTTGGGGATGTAACATTCAGCCTGTATGAGTGTCAGTATTTCTCTAGACATTCACAGTTGAACTATTTAAAATAATCTTTAGCAAAATTAAGAAATGTATAAATATTTGAAAATTGTAACTTGCAAAGTGCTTCTACTAATGAAACAATCTATATATGGTGGCACTATGGGGCGGATTTGGACTAAAAAGTAACCTGAAGGGAACGGCGCTAAACCCTAGGGAAAGACCTTTATGGTCCTTTCGTACACTTTCTTTATCAAGAATTTTTCTTTCTTTCTATCTCCTCCTCCTCCATGGTTCCAAAAATAGACAAAAAAAAGGGTACCTTGTGCAGCTCCAAATTTATACTGATAGAAAACTTGTGCTAAATACTCACAAGATTAGACTTGACAAAAGGCATATAGGGAATTCTTTTCCTCTACTCTTCATACAGGACAAGACTTTTGGGTTTCTTTTTGAACTAAATAATCCCCAGCTCACCATCTTCGTCTGGACTTCATAAACATAAACCCAAGGCATTCACCATGATTGATTCCATTGCTAGAGTTCACTATTTAACAAACCTATATACCCACTGGTTCTAGCATGCCTCCATAGATCTCCGCCAATCCCGAAACGCATCAGTGGTGAGTCCTGTTGTTCATAGCCAGCATTCATGTTGATGTCCTTTTTCCATCAGGTCTCTTGGGATTGCTGTGACCAGCCCAACTTGTGACTGTAATTACTTAGGTACATATGCCTTACCAAGCTCTCCATTTATTTATTATTTATATGCAAAGTCTTTATAGTGTCATATTATTTTAAATGTGAATTTGGAATAAATATGTTTTTTACTATATAAGGTATTTTTTTCTGTTTCCATTCCTATCTAATGGAGTTCGAGAACACCTCCAATACAATCGAAATTATTCTCAATTCTCCAAATATCTGGACTACTATCAGACTGTTTATTCTATTGATTAGTTTAAATGTATGCCATTTGTCGTGTAGAAATTTTACAGTTTTAATGTAATTGGTTTTGAGATATATTTAGAGAGCCCTTATCCTTTCCCCAATATCTACACTAGGGATTGAGTATTTGCCTCGCAACCACCTTAATAAGTTTTTACCAACAAAACAGAAAGGAAGATGTCACTGTTTCTCTTTTTGAATTTTTATTTTAAAGTTTTTTAACATTTTAACAGAATTAAACCCAAAAGGAAAGCAAAGGACCATAGCAATTTAAATGCTGGTCCATTAACTGTGTAATAAATGATATATAGGTCATTATTACCCGCATGCTTTCTTTGGTGTCTTGAAACTGCATCTGGGTAACTGCCAACTTAATGAAGGTCAGTATAAGGATCCCTATCCTAATGTCTGTCATTTTGATTCCTGGTACTGTTCACTTGGTAAATAGCCAATAAAATACTGGGAATATGAAAATAACGTGCATACAATGTGAGTAATGTGAGTAATCTCTTATTTACTTGGTCTTGGTGTCTGTCTGACTGTTAGGACAAGCTCAGTTTATAATGTGATAACTAATCACCACTTATCACTCTATTTAAATTATTTCCCAACTTCTTAGAAGTAAACTGTTCTGATTCTGAACTTTAAAACATGGAATCATCTTTTTATAACAATGTGTGAGTATAGTTCTATTCTAACTTATGACTTTTTAACTAAATTATTTTTTCCAGAACAAAAAGTTCTATCAAAAGGCATCAGTGAAGATCAGTAATGGTATAAAGTTAGCATATAAACCTGTGTTTCTTACCATGCCTTGTTAACAGACTGATGGCCACATATTAATTATTGATTTCACACATTGCTTCTGTTATTATTTAATACAGTAGTACTTAACCTTTTCTGGTGTGTATCACTTACCCACTATAGAACTGGTTCAAATACCACTGACCAATCCTATTCTATCCCTTCTTCCTCCATTACTATGATCCTGCTATTAGAACATCAACTCCTTATAGCACATCAACTCCTTATTAGCAATCTAGTATTGCTAATGCATGCATGCAAAGACTTGCAATAATCTAACTTTCTCTGAAATTCAAAACGATTTACCCAAATATAACTTTCCTTAAGGCATAGGCCATATAGTTGGCAGCTCAGGGCCCAGCGGCTCAGGAGACCCATGCTGCCAACTCCACAAGGGACCCCCCACTGCTCATAAGCCCCCCCATCTCTCCAATTCCCCACTAACACAGTCAATCGTGAGAAGGTGTCCCCAAATTGACTGTGGGACCCCTGATTGCTGTCACATGTGGGAGTGGGGATTGGAGGGGGAAGGGGCACAATTACCCCTTCTAATTTTTTTTCCTGGGCCATGCAAAGCCTGGGACCACCTCTGGGCTTTTTCTTGCACAGAGTATCAGAAAGAGCATTGCCAGACATATTTCCTAAATGACTGGCAAATTGTGTGATTACAAATGATTTCCTTATATAAATATCAGGAAAGGAAGATAGATAGATAGATAGATAGATAGATAGATAGATAGATAGATAGATAGATAGATAGATACTGTAGCTGTATGTTGTACACTTTCAGATCTATCTACTTTTAACTTGCTTTGCTTTGAATTGATCATTTCAGGTAGAGATTTTCTCTATTACAAAAGCTCTGGGTGGACGGCAATGAGATAAATAAGAGTTGTAGTAGAAATCAAAAACATGTTATAAGAGCTTCCCTAAAGTGTCTATAATGGTCTCTCATAATTTATTCAGAAATGACAACACCTGTCAATAAAAATGCACAAACTCTTCCTGTAAATCAAGATCATTAGCACTTTCTAAAATGCTGTATGAAGGACATTGCAAAGTGTTCGCCTTTCAATAAACAATCCGAAGCAAGTATGCATGTCATAAAGTGTCAGCCTGTTCACATTTGCTTGACTCTATCATACCTTTCTAGGTTGAATGACATGTGCTATATTCATATCCATAGCAGGTTGATGTATCAGGAAACTTGGTAACAGCTCGGATACCGCAGTATTATTATGCATTATTTTGCATAGTTTTTGATGTGATAACTCTTTCAACATGTGACAACTCCTTAACCAGTTCTGTGTAGTAGTTATAGCTGATGATAGCCTTCAAAGCCCAAAGAATTCTGATAAATAAGAAAAATGCCTAAATCAAGTAAGTGCTCCAAACACTTACATTTACAACTGAAGCAGTGGGACACACATAGAGAAATAACAATAATATAAGGGACTAGAAGTAGATATATAAAGAACGGGTTGGCTTGCAGATCCAGATCCAGAATTTATTGTATTTTGTAGATACTGACCAGAGTTACTATGACACTGTTATTAGACTGGGGCACTGAAACATCATCGCTCAACTCTAATACTGTTTAACTTAACTCCCCTGCAATTCATCGTGGTTTTGCCCACTCATGAGTAAGTCAATAGTACGTAAGTTTGGATCTGATCCAAGAAGAACTAAAGAGGCTGCAAGCACCCCTTTGCTATGGGACCTGAGATAGTCATCTTCTGCCTCCACTGTTTTTCCGGGACATGATAGTGTTGCTGCATTCTTGCTTCTCCTTCCCTGGAGAAACCAGCAGCTGGGGGGGGGGCAGAACATGAGGGTGTAAGTTATGCAAATCATGCCTGAAACCCCGCCCATGTCTGATATTAGCTTCCATTGATAGGGCTACTAAGGATGGGCAGGATGTGGGGGAACTGCCTGACGTACAAAGCAACCTGGCCACACTGGACAACAATAACACACATGAATCAATACAGATAGACTTTTGTAACTATCGGACAGTATCTAAACTCCGGAAAATGCATTGTTTGCCAAAGCCTGGATTCGTAAAATGCAAAATAGAGTGCACAAGCACATTATTATCCAAAGGATCCATCTCTACGCAATTTATGTTATTTGCACAATGAGGGTGGGAGGGGGCTAGAGCATACACGTATGACGCACACAGATGGGGGGAGGAATGCAAATAGTATAGTAAGGACTGGCTTCTGGCTTTACATACCTTCTACATACTCCAGCTCTCTTCGGTGCCTTGCTTTTAAAAAAGGATGGTGCAGCAAAGTTAAGGTAGAGGTCTGTATGCAGATACCCCAACATGTGGCCACCCCCTATACATAGGTGAATCTGCATTGTGCTGGTTAATGCATTTTAAACTAAGCAGTTCTAGCGTTCGGTTCACTAAACACTGGAATGGCTTAACTCACTCAATGTCAGAATGTACAAAAATGGCTATGAAGGCAAACAAAGATTTATTACAGATTTATAGACAGATGTTGTAAAGAATTACATTCTGCATCATCGTCATCCTGAACCGGATTCAGACTTAAGGTGAGCCGAATGCTGGAATTGCTTTAGTAAGTGTGTGGTGACCTGCAGCATGCAGATTCATATATGTATGGGTAAAGACAATTATTATTTGTCCCATATATATACTATTATGTTTTTTCAGACCATGATCATCCCACCATGAAGAGCTCATCACTGAGGTTACTGGAGAGTCCTAGCCCAACGCAAGTAAAACGTTTATCAACAACTACATTTCATGTGTACTCATGTTTCACATGCAATATAACCTGTTTTTAACTTGTAGTGTTCAAATACCATTTTTTTCCATAATATTGACTTTAGTGTATATAAAACGTTGATCATTACCATTTCAATACATTTGAAGTCATATGAAAAATTGACCGGTGAGCATATTTGTTTCTCATACTAACTTAATGGATGTGGACATTTTAAGAGTCTCCACCTCTCATATATATCAGAGTGTCCTTGTTTAAGAGCGAGCTCTGTCTTTTCGACAATACTGAGTAGTGGATTTTAAAATGTGCTGTCAGGTCAGGCCACTGTATAAATCCTGAATCAATAGCACTTTTTATTTTCACACAACTGATGCTGAACATTTTTCTTTTGCTGGTAGGAAATATGTGCAGTAATTTAATTATCTGGAGTGATGGAAGAGACAATGGACCTTGGAGTGATCTGACTCTTCTACCGACCCTTTAAAGTTGAGAACTTACCCCAAATCAACTTAACTTAGTGCATCATTATGGTTCGAGCAGTGACTGGCTCAAAAACAACTAAAGTTTACTCCTAAACTAAACATCAATTGAATTGATTTTCAATAAATTGTCAAAGACATTAAAGTAGATACAGATAAGCAAGATGCCACTCATTCTTTCCATTACTGCAGATCCTTTATACTTTTAGGCATTCATATATTAAGCAGTTATTATTATCAAGGTAACAGAATTTTATGAGACTATGCAATTTGTGTTGCGATAATAAATGCCATGATCTATTTAGTGTTGAAACGCATATTCATTTACACATGGAGGTCTGATTTTACAGTAATTTCATACAGTGTTCTGGGGTGTTACATTGATAACTACCCTAAATTACCTGCAGGGATCTGTTTCCATATGAAAGTAGGTATGTTAGGATGAACTTCCTGACGGCCCCTGACACAATCGGTATATCTATCCCCACCCTCATTGTGATGATTAGGTATGTGGAAAAAACCATGCCCCCATGCCTAAATCTCCATGTGTCTGAATATCTGATCCTAACATAAGGTGTATGTGCAGATGTCATAATCTAGTTGACTGCATATCATGCAAATACAAACCCATTAGCAATATAGATATTTTTATTTTTATTTACAAATTTTGAACTAAGTTAGGTAAATCTTCTAAATATTCCACTCAGACTGCAAGGTATTTTTTGAAATGACATCCATCTGTATTTACCCCTAGTCAAAAAAGCTGATACTTCTATACAAGCCCAGTCTCCTTGAGTGGCACCACAGATAGGTCCAAGTACCACCAGTACTCGTACCACTGGTTGAGATCTCCTTCCTTAGAGTAATCACATAGTGCCCTGCACCTTTAACAAGATTTGTCTGTAGCCGAAAATGTCTAGTTCAGAGTTTCTCAACCAGTGGTGCTTGACCTGATTCTGCAGTCCACCCAAAAATGTTGAGAAGCTGTTCTAGTTTATAGGACACTTCCAGATGTGTCCACTAGTCGCTCTAGTGCAGCAGCATTCAAGCTTTTTTGAGTTTGAGCAGTTATTACTTGTTTTTAGGTCAATAACCACTTTTTATATCATTTAAACAGATATTTATTTATTTAATTATTGTAAACATGCATATTTTTATGAGTTTGAGGCTCATTGTCTACATATTCTTTTCCACCTATTCTATTCCAAGATAACTGAATAAGCATCTCCCCTGACTTTTCACATAGCGTGTGGTTAAAATGCAAATATGATGCTATCTCCTTACAAATTTGACCAGTAATTCAAGTACCACTACTGCTTCAGAATACCTACTATAGTGTACTATAGTGTATAGCTAGTTTAAGACAGGAAATCCTAAAATCACCTCAATTCACTTCTAATAACACATGGGCCTAAATTTAGAGAGATCGATAAGTGGGGAAGTTGCCCATAGCAACCAATCAGATTTAAGTTTATGGACTGTTATAGACCGGTGTGTTTGACCTATGGTCCTATGTTTCCATATTATTCATGATGAGCTGTCCACTTAGCAGTGTCGGACTGGGGTACCTTGGCCCCACCAGAGGAAATCATTCTTGGGGCCCGCATATATATTCTTTCATTGGCATTTGGATGCTTTGCGTTAGAATACGGGATCAGGATTTGCCAGGAGGAGTATGGATGGAACTACACCACAAATGAATATCAATAAGGTAAATAATTAGTATACAACCATAATGTGACATTTTATATACCCCATCATAAAATAGAAATTCTCTGTAACCTGATAGGAGGGAGAGTTGTGTTATATGTAAAACAATATAGATTGCAAAAAGGAGCCCGAAGCCAGCTCTAGACGTCTCCAGTATCTGTAGTCGTACCTAACTATTGAAATCCATGTAAAGCCCTAGAGAGCCGTGCTCTTACAGTGTATAATCTGTCACAGCGTCTAACAGGAAATATTTTGACTTCCCTGCTTTTACCTGAATATGTCTGCAAATAAGAAGGCACAGTGAAATCCATTTAATGTGTGTCTAGTTAAAAGACATAGTAAGTGCAGGATACTCAAGTACTGAAAACAAAAATGACAATGATATCATCCCCAAGGAATTGAGAGCCAGATGGGCAATTTAACAATCCTCCCACACGCACCGGTTCTGCCATTGAGAATATGTCCATACTTATGTCCATATGTAATAATGCTAGCAAATGTACTATTGATTATGTATTTTGAATGAACAGCAACAGTATTTTTTAATCTCATTTGAGTCTGTATCTCTGCAGGCTAGACCAGTACCCTCACATGGACAGACATCTGTAACACAAACTTTGCTTAACTTTTCTTAAAATGAGGGTGTTGTGTAATTATTAAAGGTCTTAATAAAACCCTTTCTGTACTATTTAAATATATCCAACAGGATCATTCACAAAGTCAATACTGCGAAGTCAGACGTAAAAATGTTCCCTGATGTAGTCAAATCGGCGGTCACACTGGAAAAAGCAAGTGCTTTGTTATACATTCCCTTACCATATCCTCACTTCCAATCTGAAGTGTATCTTCATGGATGGATTGAGTTCTGCAATTGCTGACCATGATCATAAAATGTCAGTGAATGACTTCTGGAATTTGTGTTATAAGAGTTTCCACTGCTCACGCTGTGTCCAATATGATAACAAGGCTTATGATTTCTTTACATCACAAGTTGTTGTCTTTATGCTACACTGTTTACAAATCTCTAGTTTCCCAATACTTACATTCATCAAAACCAAAGCGGATCAATGCTTGTAAACAGCAGCAGACTGAGTAAGGAACAATTTAATGAAGACATTGACAGACTTTGTCCAACAGATGAAAATATGTTCTATACGTGGGGAGCTAGAGGCAGAAGAAGGTGCTGGAGGCAGAAGAAGGTGCTGGAGGCAGAAGAAGGCGCTGGAGGCAGAAGAAGGCGCTGGGGAGGATGAGAAAAGGATCATTAGTAAACTGAAGAAAATTTAGAGGGGGATTCCTTCATCTACTGTAGAAAGAATAGAATTAGTAGAGATTCAATAGTAATATGTTGATTTATGACCTAGGGACTAATAATCTTGGGCTTAAATATACTATGCAGGGAGATTTTAGGGAGATTGAAAAGTGGGGCTGTTGCCCATAGCAATCAATCAGATTTGAGCTCACATTTTCCAGTATGTAACATGAAATTGGGAGCTTGAATCTGATTGGTTGTTATAGGTAACATCCCCACTTTTCAATCTCCCTGTAATCTCCCCGCTCAGCAAATTTAGGCCCTGGACTGTAATCTGGCAACAGCAATTACCTTGTTGAATTGGCCAATGTAAAATGACTATACTAATAGTTTTTATAAACTTTCATACGTTTATAAACTCCCAGCGTGACCTGATAATGGGTCAAAATTTGTTTCTAGGGTTTCAAATCGTGGCAGTAAAAAGGCTTTTCGCTCACGCTTTTCTCAAGGCTTCTAAAAAAAACCCTTGAGAATGCATGAGCGAAATGCACATTGGCGTATAGCTCATGGCTTCTTTCCCATTATTAGATTACCTTTATTTAACTTTATACACTGCTACCTTTGAAATTTATTTAATATTGTAAAGTTGGATGCTCTCTCAACAGGGCCGGACTGGGACTAAAAATCAGCCCTGGCATTTAATGCACACAGGCCTACTTAGAGCTATCCACCAATCAGAATGCTGAGAGTTATCCTATTTTTTTTCTAGCTGGCAGCCAGTCAGTGAATGGCTGTCAGCACACTGATTGGTGGATGGCTTAAGCTTTCCAGCAGCACTTTGTAGCGGCCCATCACTCCAGTGGCCAGATGGCCAATCCGGCCCTGCCTCTCACCCACATGGAAATGTGAGGGTGGCTGAGGGGAAATGAGATGTATCAACACCTACCTTTTAAACATACCAATAAAACACTCAAAAATGTAAAATCAATTAATTGGATTGAACAGTGCAGCACATGATAATATTATACGGAGAGGGATTATAAAATCGCCAATGTAGCTATTTTTCTATTTTAACCACAATAGTTTCTTGCTATTATTACACTATTTTTCTTTTTCTATATTTTTAACAGTTCGATTGCAATAACGACCTCACNCAANTNTTAATAAAACGTATTAAAGGTTATATTTTATTATTNTTTCTTNNGGAATAACCACAGATAGNATCGAGTGCACCTATATAAAAGGAGCCCTTTTCTTTATCATCTTTTGTACTATAATCAGATGTCGGTTTTGGTTAGCACCATCTCCTAAGCCTGTTGGCGACAATAGTGGGGGAGATTTGCCTATGCTCCCCAATATATATTCAGAGTTGGACGAAATAACTGTAACAAACACAATTTGCAAACCAGTGTGCTGACCTTTTTCTTGCTTGGGTAGTTGGGCAGAGCCGGACGGAACTTATTTGTTCAAATGTCCAGATTGCATACAAAAGCAATGATGAAACAATTAATTATAATGTGGAAACAGTTCAATAAACTGTATAAAATTACCCAAAATGAACAATGGCTATGATTGATGAATGGACCATATGTATAAAGCATCTGGTATACCATTTTAAAATTACTTATACATCTTGGTACAATTTCCCAGTCTTATTTTAGCTTCGATGTCTTCTGCCAGATTTTCAGTTTATTTCAGTTTATCCATACCTCCTACTTGTACAATTTCAGCATAACAGTCTCTCTTTTGAGTGCCTGTCACTTGNTTGGGGTCAGGTGGAGCTTATGTGTATCTGTGGCCAGTGCTGTTTCTAGACTGTATGGCTCCCAGTGCAAACAGTGAAAAAGTGCCCCTCCCCCCCTTAATTGAAATTCCTGGACACATAACCCATACTTCCCCCATACACCCCCAGAAAAAAATCCTTGGAAATGACACTTATTTTTAAAAGTTTTATTTATTTATTTTTACTTTTTTGGGTTTTAAAGTGTCCTAGACACTATTTCTCCTTGTATGTATACCCCATAGACACTATTTCTCCTTGTATGTATACCCCTATAGAAACTATTTCTTCTTGTATGTATGCTCCCAGTTCCCCTATCCCCCTGTATACCCATTTTGGTTTTATTGTTTTTTGCTTTTTTTAAAGGTTCCCTCCTAGACAGAGGTGTGAATGGAGTGTTAGCTGTAGGAAGAGGTGTGTTGAGGTGTCTGTAGCATATAGGGCAGAGTGGCATTTGAGGTGTCTGTAGCATATAGGGCAGAGTGGCAGTTGGGGTGTCTGTAGCATATAGGGCAGAGTGGATTATACTACAGAAGGGGCACAAGGTATGTGTCATTAATATAAGACAGGGAGAGCAGACTGTGGTGTCTCATTTTTATAAGGTTTGACCAAGTGAAAAGCAAGCAAGGTGAGATCAGTTTTATGTATGTCTCTTCCCGTGCACACCTTCCAGCTGCCCATATTGTCCTGGAAATCAATGGAGTTCTGCATTGTGGCTGTGGGATGGGGAATGGTATTACCCAGGTGAACTCTCACCCCCTTGACTCATGGTATTACCCAGGTGTAACTCTCACCCCCTGACA
>JABWIB010001577.1:40897-58400 GCA_016617825.1 Platyplectrum ornatum | reverse complement strand
GAAAATGTGAAGGTGATTGATGGTGAACCAGTAGAGCCTGGTGATAGGCTGGTGTACCCTCACATGGCTGTTCGTAATGAACTTCTCTATCATGTGGTTAAAAGAGGTGAAGAGGTAGTAGAACAATTGGTAGTTCCTCGGTCATATAGGAGGATGGTGTTAGACCTAGCTCACGGTCACCTCACTGTCGGCCACTTAGGAGCAGAAAAGACCACTGAAAGGATCTTGCAAAGGTTTTTTTGGCCAGGGGTGCATAAAGAAGTGTCTGAATATTGTTCCTCCTTTTCCGAGTGTCAATCTCATGCACCAACACACCATTTCAGGAGCCCACTAGTGCCTATGCCCATTATAGAGGTACCATTTGACAGGATTGCCATGGATCTTGTTGGGCCTATGTTAAAATCTGCTCGGGGCCATCAATATATTCTGGTAATAATGGATTATGCTATCCGTTATCCGGAAGCCATAATGTTACGTAATACGTCCACCAAAACTATAGCTAGAGAGCTGGTGCATGTGTTCAGACGGGTAGGAATCCCAAAGGAAATTCTGACAGATCAAGGCACTCCCTTTATGTCTAAGATTATGAAAGAGATGTGTAAATTGTTCAAGGTCACACAGCTCAGAACATCAGTTTATCATCCCTAGACTGATGGGCTGGTAGAGAGGTTTAATAAAACATAAAAAAATATGTTGAAAAAGGTGGTTGATAAAGATGGTAAAAACTAAAATAAAAAATTATTTGTTGCCATATTTGTTGCTGGCAATTTGTGAGGTTCCTCAGTCCTCCACAGGGTGCTCGCCATTTGATTTATTGTATGGGAGGCACCCCAGAGGGTTGCTGGATGTGGCAAAAGGGACATGGGAGGAGAAACCCACTTCTTACAAAAGTGTTATTGAACATGTGTCTCAAATGCAAGACAGGATTGCGGCCGTAGTACCTATTGTTAAGGCGCATATGGAACAGGCCCAACTCGCTCAACAAAGGGTGTATAATAGGAACGCCTGCATACGTACATTTGCTCCTGGTGACCAAGTGGAGAGGTTAGCCCTGTCAGCTGAACCCTGCCCGCCAAAAACTAGCCCCCTTCTAATTCCCGAGGTGAAAATGTCAGATACCCTCTCAGTTACAAGGTTGTACTACAGTGCTAAAGCATGACATTGTCACAGACCCAGGGGTCAAAGTCACCCAAAAGCCATACAGGATACCAGAAGCCCAGCGAGACGCGGTGTCCAAAGAGGTTAAAAAGATGTTAGAACTAGGGATAGAAGAGTCTAACAGTGAGTGGGGCAGCCCTATAGTGCTAATTCATAGGCCAGATGGTACCATGCGGTTTTGTAATGATTTCGTAAACTGAATGCGGTATCCAAATTTGATGCGTACCCCATGCCCCGAGTGGATGAGCTAATAGAACGACTAGGAAAGGCCAGGTATCTCACCACAATGGATCTAACCAAAGGCTATTGGCAGATACCATTAACAGATGAGGCAAAAGAGAAAACAGCCTTTTCTGTACCAGAGGGCCACTTTCAGTACAAGAGGATGCCATTTGGGCTACAAATTGAGGTATTACATTGAGGTTACAGATCACGCCCCCTTAAAGTGGGTGTATGCAAATAAAAGCCAAAATGCCCGGGTAACAAGATGGTCTTTAGCACTACAAGATTTTAAGTTTACAGTAGAGCATAGGCCGGGCACTCAGTTGGCAAATGCAGATGTGTCCTGCGGAACTACAAGTGTTCTGACCCCCATGTCGAAACAGGGGAGGGGGATATGTGACTGGGTCACTGGTTTTGTATGGGAGGGAAAATATGTTTCTCCCAGGTTACTGGCCTGCATGTTTTAAAACCCCAGGGAAAATGCTGAGTATTCGTTTCTGTTGGGGAAACCTATTTCCCAACAGTATTGCGGCTTATGTAAAAGCCGGCATAGGGTTCCCTGGGGGGATGGTAGGGAGAGAGGGAGGGCCCACCATCCACAAGGCCAGTCCTGGTCTTGAAACCTGTGTAGGCCTGTGCAATCCCTTTATGAGGTGTTTGATAGGTGTGTTCTGGGTCTCACTTTGTACTCACTATCCTGGGGAAGGATTGTACAGACCGTGTGGTAGAGACCCTGGAATACCTCTGACTGCTGGTGCCTTGATCCTTATTTGTGTTTTTGTTATTAGTGACAGTCAGGAAGACTCATGTATAGCTAGTGCCCAGAAGGGCGAGGATTTTGATTTTTGTTTTTTCATGTGTGGAATAAAACTGGCTGAGGCCAGTTGAATAAAAAAGCCAGTGTTTGTGTCCAAATATATATAAATATAAAAATATATATAATCAGAATAACATCATTGGGTCTTTACAAATTTTGCTATGTGCTACCAACACGATCTTACCTGTTAAACACTGTTAAAGATTCATAAACTTAAGACTAAGACTTATTTGGACCTAAATGTTCTGTTTTCTTTATAAAAAATAAAAAGTCACAATATCAGAAACATTAATACACCTTTTAAATAATGTTATTTTGTTCTTTTTTACATTTACAGACCAATGAAATAGTAAATTGCTTTTGCAAACCAAGTTAATTTCATGAAATTACTCTAGCAACTGGTTAGTTATTTATGACTTTATTTTATTGCTACTAATGACTTCAGAGACTTCAGCACTAGAGAACGCGAAATACAAGACTTCTAATTTAAAATGTTTCTTGTAATTATGTTTACTGTAACAAGCCTTGTTTAAAGTCTTCAGATGAATTCATCAGTATCCTCTTGGGATCAATAATGTAATTATACTCTCTACTTTTCTCTGTGGATCTCCTGTGTGTTTGATTTGATTGTAGCAACTAATGTGTCCTGATGTAACTCACAGAAATACATTTACAGATTTGTAATAAAAAATAAATGATGTAAAAAAAATGATGTAATTGTAAATGGAATGTTGAAATTATGTACAATGCAACACTAACAAAACAACCTCTTTCGATTACATGTTTCTATTAATTTAGTAGTGTGGGTGAAGCATTCATAATATATTTAATAGTGAAGTTATGATGATAATAATAATAATAATAATAATTATTATTATTATTATTATTATTATTATTAATATTAGACTTAATCCACAACTTCATCCTCTCTGCGCTTATAGTGTAGGTCACATCGACTACAGGGATCAGATGTAGCAATCCCACTAGATTAGTGTTCTGTGTAAATGAGGGGCAACCACTTCCATTGCTTACAAAGAATTCAACAAGAAGATCCCTGCTAGCAACATATGATAAAAAAAATGTAATAGGACTAACTTTGTGGACATTACATACATAATTTTCACATTTTTTGAACTGTAAATTTTCAATAACCTGTTAAGGTTCCCAGTGACTACCTAATGGGGCGCAGAATCTAACTGGGTCCAGGTATTCACTGGATCAGATAATGAACTTGACCTTGCCATCTTCTATAATCAAGGATGGTCTCCACGATATATTCTTTCTGTCCATCGACTGTAACGGGAGCTGGTCCAGGACGACATGTAGTACTGTCATGTTTACATTTCACAAAGGGCCTCAGGAGAGAATCAGGGAAGGTATTGGGTATCCTCAAGGTATGAGGAAGAGCCAGTCTAAAGGCAACTGTATTTAACTTCTTGATAATGGTAAAAGGCCAAATGAAGGCCCAAGTTTTTTAGATGGTTGCGGGAGCAAACATTTTTGGTTGATAACCAAACTCTATATCCGTTTTTTTTTTTAACCATTACATTTTTATTGAATTTTACAAGTAATAAAGGGGAATACAGAAAGCAAAAAGGGAAGGGGAAGCATCAACATTATATCAGGTACATGACACACGGCCCCATAACAGCTCGGAGCTCACAAAAGGGCAACATCAATAAACAAGAACTGCTGAAGACACTGTGTGTCAAAGTCATAGCAGTGGGACATATTAAAGTAGGAAGGGGAACAAGCAAAAAGAGTGAGAGGGGAAAGGTAGGGGAGGAGAACAGGATGAGCTGATACATTGGAGGCCAAAAAATAGTGTAGCAATGTGTAATCTTAGCTATTACTCTGGTGATAGTAGGGACTACAGCTGACTTCCACAATTGGCCCACAAGTGTCTTGGTGGCGAGCAGGATCTGACCCAGCACATAACAGTCAGCAGAAGGAAAGTCTGGGGGATAGAGGTCGAGCAATGCAGCATCCGGGGATAGAGAGAAGGACGTACAGCAGACATCAGAGACAAGTTGGGAGACTTCACTCCAGAACGTCTGCAGGAAAGGGCAAGACCAAAAGATGTGGAAAATATCACCCACCGCACCAAAGTTCCTCCAACACAATTTAGATTGGTCAGGCCAAATCCTATGCAGGTGGTCCGGAGTGAAATATAGGCGTTTGATGAGTTTAAACTGACACTCAGCATGGTCTGTCGAGTGCGAAAGCTTAAAAGATAAGCTACTCTGTGACGCAGAGAGGAGGGCCGCAAATGGAGCAGGAAGGGACGCAATGGGGCAGTGCCGAGATGTCGCCTCCCACCAGTGGTAAAGCTGGAGGTATTGGAACCTAGCCGAATCCGGGAGTCTGAATTCTGCCATAATATGAGAAAACGACTTAAGCTTAGGGCCCACAGAGAGTTGGGCCAATGTGGTTATACCATGGCGAGACCAGGAGCCCAAAGAGGAGCCAGGAACCAGCTTAGAAAGAGCAGAAAGGGACAGATTCAGGAAGGGGAGTAAGAGCTGTCTGTTGGCTACAACCCGGGAGTCCCAAGTTTTGATGGCGTGAGTAATAGAGAGGAGAGGGTGTTCCCATCTAGGGTGCATAAGTTTAGGAGTCCAAAGGAGGTCAGTCAAGGGGAAGGGGAGAGAGCGTTCAAGGTTCACCCAGTGCTTGGTGCCGAAAGGGACCAAGTCAGCCAACTGGGCCAAGAGGCAAGCCTCCAGGTAACGACCCAGGTCAGGAAGTGAGACACCTCCTACTCTTTGGGTAAGACCAAACGAAAGGGTTCCAATTCGGGGGGGGGGGGGGTGTTTACGCCACACATAGGCCGTCATTAGGGATGTAGTTTGTTGAGAAAGGCGGGAGGCTAGGGGATGGCGCAAAAGTAGTAAAGGATTTTTGGAAGTATAGACATTTTGAAGGCCGTTACACGACCCATCCCGGAAATCTCAAACTGCATCCAGCTCCGTGTTAATGAGGTAAGGTGGGACAGTATTGGGGTGTAGTTAACCTCATAAACCTGAGTCAGAAAAGGGGGATTTGGATACCTAGGTAGGACAGAGAAGAGGCTTGGAGATTGGCCAATAGCGAGGGGGGAAGGTTAATAGGGAGGGCCTCGGTCTTTGATGAATTCAATTTGTATAGAGAGGTGCAGCTAAAAATATGAAGAATCGCGTGTAGAGCAGGTGAAGAAGAAAGTGGGTCAGAAACAAAGAGCAAAAAGTCGTCAGCAAACAAACAAATTTTGTGGTCCTGGGAGCCAAAACGCAAATCCCAGAAAGGAGGGTGAGCTGCGAACTCACTCGGCCAGGGGTTCCATTGCCAAGGCAAAGATCAACAGTGACAACGGGCATCCCTGTCGTGTGCCATTAGAAATTGAAAAGGGGTCGGCCAGGACCCTGGCCGAGAGGTACATATACAAAGTCAGGATGGCATGGAGGATGGGGCCATGGAAACTGAATTTGTGGAGGACAGTGTGCATGTAGCCCCAGTGCAGCTGATCGAATGCCTTCTCCGCGTCAAGAGAGAGGAGCAGTCCCTGTTCACATCTAGCAGAGAGGAGGTCAACAATATCAAGTGATAGATGGAAGGGTCCCACACCCAGGTCACAAGCGAGTGGTCAGACCATGTTTGGGGTAAGATAGCAGCAGACTTAGAGCGGTGCAATGATAACTTATCCGTAAGGATGAGATCAATGCAGGAATAGGAGTTGCGGGGGGCAGAGCAAAATGTGTAATCCCAGACATTGGGATGGGCCACTGTCCACACGTCAAAAAGATCAAATTCAATACGCAATTTGGAAAAAAGGATGGAAGGGCCACCAAGTGCCTGCACCAGGGCGGGGTTAAGGGTAGAGTTGTCTAGGCACAAATCAGGGGTCAAGTTAAAGTCTCCAGGAAGGATAAGATGACCTCTCCTCACTTCTTGAAGGAGTTCCAACAAAGAGCGAAGAGGGGAAGGGGACTTGGTGGGAGTTGGGAGCATACAGGGACACTATAGTAACCATGTGAGTGTCCAGGGTGCCCACCAGGATAAGGTAGCAACCATTTTTATCAGCGATTTGGGAGGAGAGATCAAACTGGAGGCAGGAGCTAAAAAGAATCGCAACACCACATTTTTTAAACTGGCAATTAGCCATAAAACAAACAGGGAAATGCCGGCTACGCCAGGAAGGAGGGGATTTGGCGGGGAAGTGGGTTTCCTGGACAGCTATAACATCAGCCTGACAGGAATGGAAGGTAGTGAGGGCCATGTGATGTTTGGTAGGGGAGTTGATGCCTTTGACATTGAGGGAGAAAAACTTAACAATGAGGCTAGACATGTAGAGAAGATTTGAAACATGCAGGGTAACTACGAGGCTCAAGAGTGGTGATCAGCATCCTGACGGGAGTGGGACAGAGGAGGGAGGAAGCAGAAGGAAGACAGGGGGAAAGGGCAAGGGAAAAAACAAACATACCCAGTATATCGGGCAGAAGTGGTGGCCTCATAGGAGTGTGAGGCAACACACACAATGTGGGGTGGGCCAGAGGATCCTCCCCCCAAGGCAGAAGGGATCCAGGAAAGATACAAAATAAGAACAATGTACTAACAAGCAGGAACAAGAGCCTAGGGTTCAACCACAATACAGAGACATCAGAATCAACAAAAACAGTCAGCATCACCGCAGGAGTCCACATTTCACATTAGTTACTCATGACACCTCTGTTCCGGATAGAGTTCAAGGCCTCAGTGTCCAGGTTGCGGGCCGCCCAAAGGATATCTTCCTTGATGTAGAAAAAGTGGAAGCCGGTGTACACGATCCAAGAGAAGGTCCTGTTCTGAGGCTTCTGGCAGGAGTTTGCGGAACAGAGGAGTACATGGTCCCGGAGCAGAGGATATTGAATCAGGGACACTTTAAAATTTGAGAAAAAAAGTTCAACCCCGCAATGATGGAAGAATGGGTGGAGTGGGGAGTGGTGAGGAGGGTTCCTGCTCAGGCAGGAAAGAGTGAGACAAGGCGTCAGCCCTCTTGTCTGAGAACGAGGACAGTAAGAGATGATGAATTTGAAGCGTGTAAAAAATAGGGCCCACCAATCTTGTCTGGAGTAAACTTTTGGCTGATTCAATTCCAGATTTTTGTGATCAGTCAAGACCGTGACTGTTCTTCAAAGGCTAGTTTAATGGCAAGTAGTTCCCTGTTGCCGACGACATAGTTATCCTCAGCGGGGGAGAATATTTTTGAGAAATAAGCACACAGGTATTGCTTATTGTCAGAGGGGTCCAGTTGTGACAAAATGGCTCCATCCCTGACATCAGATGCGTACACCTCACTGATGAATGATTTCTCTGGATGTCTCAGAATAGGTGCAGAAGTAAATGCATTCTTCAGCACCAGGAATGCTCTTTCTGCTTTAGAGGGCCAATTCTTAGAATCTCCTCCCTTCTTAGTAAGATCAGAGATGGGAGTAAGACATGTCTTTTTAATGAAGTGCCTATAATAGTTGGAAAAACCTAAAAAGCACTGTATGGCCTTGAGGTTATTTGGCTGTGACCATTCAAGGATAGCCTTAACCTTTACTGGATCCATTGTAAAGCCGGCAGGGGAAATTACATAGCCAAGGATGGACATTTTAGATTTAGATTTATCAGACACTGAGACAAGTGAGTACAGAATGGACATGTTCACGGTGAGAATCCAGATCAGGCAAAAAGATGAGGATGTTATCAAGGTAAACGATGAAGGACTCTTCTATAAAAGGACTTTGTTTATGATATCAAATAGGTCAGAGATGTGAAGGAATTGAGTAGACGTTCTTGATGGTATTTTATTTAAAGGACTGTAGTCAATGCAGGGCCTTAAATAATAACTTAGCTTAACCTCTGCAGAAGGTCCAGGTCATCGTCCAGGTCATAGTACTGTCCAGTCATACAATAAGCTTATTGCCTCAAAGAATGACTGGATGGACTGTGTCAGATGGAAGGCTAAACCCCAGGCCTACAGATCTCCTTTTTATAAGGAAATCATTAGACCAATCGAGTTTCATTTCTCACACCGTCGAGTATCAAATCAAACACTTGCGCAGTACAAGCTTGTCTCTATTTTGAATTTAAAAAACACAACCACAAATAGAAGCTATTTCATGACCTCTGACACTATAAAAACTCAACACTTCCTGGTTTCAGGGATAGGAGACAGAGAGAGCAAGTAGTGTGTCTAATTGATTTTTTGACTGGAATTAAGTGATTGCTGTGTGTTAAATGACATTTGTTGTCTTGTGTTAGTTTTTGTATTTAATTATGCATTTTTTGTGGTGTTTTTTTCCAACACTTATTCCCATAGTTTGTATTTTTGTGTGTGTTTGGTTTTGTATGTTTGTGCGACTGGGTGAGTGTTTGTGTGACTGGGTGAGTGTTTGTGTGACTGGGTAACTATGTGTGGTGCGTTGTTTGTGGGGTTTTATTCAACCCCCTTTTTATTCACCAAATTAAAAAAAATAATAAAATATTTAGTATGGCTAGTGGGAGAGGGCAGGAAGAAGCAGGAAGGGAGAGTGATGGGTCGCCACCCCGCCTAAAGACTAAAGGCTCCATTTACGAAGCCCTGATATTATCGATTTCATATAATAAAGTCTGTTTTCGGAATTTATCATATGAAATCGATGTGTTTGTCATTTATAACACACCGCTCCAAGGGAAAAATTACTGCTGTGTCCCCATAGACCTCTCTTTGGGGAGACTGCAGGGACACTGTAAAAAAGCAGAAAAATTAAAAAACAAAACAAAAAAAGTTTACTCACCTTTCAGATGAGCCACGGGATTCCAGGAGCCAGCGATGTTCTCTGGGTCCCGGCGCATGCGCAGTATACCGATTTTCTAATTTTCTAAGTCCCAGCACTGATATACTGCGCATACACCGGGACCCGAAGAAACATTGCTGGCTTCAGGAATCCCGCAGCTCATCGAGGGACACAGAGAGACAGCAATATTTTTAATAAATGGAGCCCTAAGTTGGGGAGCAATGTGAAATTTATTCACCAGGAGAATTGCGCCCTGGTGGAGTCTGTCATGCCTCGACATGTGGGGCTGCTGTGGGCTAACAGGATGCACACTTACCATCTCCGTAAGAGGGAGCTGTGGCTGCAGGTAGAGGCTGCAGTCAAAGCGGTCGGAAAGGACCAAATGTGACATCAGCAATTGTCGGAAGAGGTTTTCCTACATAAAGAAGAGGTCCTCAAAAGTGGATCTCTGAGGAGAAAAAGCACATGAGGAGTACGAGGAGCTGCTCTAGAATGTACTCCCAGCTCTGGAGGGGATCCCACATCGGGACACTAACATGCTGGAGGAGAATGGTAATTAACTAACAATTACCCATGTCAATGTAAAGTAATCTGCAAAATGTATTTTTATTTTCATAAAGTGACTCTGACGCTGGTGAAGGTTCTTCTGGCGTGGCTCCTCAGAGTCACGGTGGTTCCTCCAGCACGCTCCTCCTCTGTTCCTAAGCCGTCTCCTGTGCCTGCCGGAGATCCTGTCCTGCGCCATTGAGACCTCTTTTGGTCCGCATGTTCCTCCTCGTGGCTCGTCATCGCCTCCCGGTCTGTCAGCCTCCACTCAGGCTGTCCTTCCCACCGCTTTGACTACAGCCCCACATGTCAAGGGATGACAGACTCCACCAGGGCGCAATTCTCCCACAATGCTCCCCAGCTTAGGGCTCCATTTATTAAAAATATCGCTGTCTCTCTGTGTCCCTCGATGAGCCGCGGGATTCCGGGAGACAGCGATGTATCTTCGGGTCCCGACGCGTGCGCAGTATATCAGTGCTGGGACTTTAAGTCCCAGTATCGGTATACTGCGCATGCGCCGGGANCCAGAGAACATCGCTGGCTCCCGGAATCCCAGCAGCCCCACAAAGGTGAGTAAACTTTTTTTTGTTTTGTCTTTTTTAATTTTTCTACTATTTTACAGTGTCCCTGTAGTCTCCCCAAAGAGAGATCTATGGGACGACTGCAGGGACAGCGATAATTTTTCCCTCGGAGCAGTGTGTTAATTACCGCTCTAAGGGTTTATAAATGACAAACACATCGATTTCATATGACAAATTCCGAAAACAGACTTTATTATATGAAGTCGATAATATCATGGCTTCGTAAATGGAGCCCTTAGTCTTTTGGCGGGGTGGCGACCCATCACTCTCCCTTCCTGCTTTTTCCTCCCCTCTCCCACTTGCCAAACCTGGAGTCCCGACTACACCAACGACCTCTACTCTACTCCTCTCCATCAACAGGTCCCACAGCCTCTATAAAGAAAAGGCAATCAAAGTAGCAGGAACAACAGAACCAATTCATGCGGCATCAACAATGTCACAATTTTCCTTGGGATTTAACTGTGTTGCACATGTTGGGGATCAGCAAACATATCTCTTGTTTTATTCAAGATCATAATTAAACATGTATTATTATAGTTACATTTATCACGGTCAGGGAGAAAACACATTACATAAAAAGTCTTTCACAAACATAACAGTCTTTTACCAATAAACAGTAACATTGCTCACTGCAAAGGAGGTATCACGATTCTTGACCAGAAACCGTTTAATGGAAATTATAACCCGGTATAATAGTAACCTCAATCTGATTAAAATGAACACTCACTGGCAAAAAAGGTGTTAACTGTCAAGTTTCATGTCTGTATTCCTGACCTACCTGACTGATTTTGTGGATCACGGTCTCCTGCACTGTCACTGTCTGCTACTAAATTCTCTCACTATGGTTGTTGTAAGGCCAGATTATGGAGCAGACAGCACGCCCACACAATATCTGCCACCTTAATAGGGGCATAGAGGAGCTGGCCACTTGGCTTGTTAAGACAACGGAGCCGAGATTTTATCAGCCCAAAGGTACGCTCTATCACACATCTAGTAGACCTGTGTGCCTTGTTATATCAGTGTTGTGCAGGAGTATCAGCATGCAACAGCAGGGTCATTAGCCAGGCGTGACACCCATATCCTGAATCACCTGTGGTACACAAAATACAGCCATTAAGATTACATAGCTTATATTACATGTTGACGCAATACGTGAAGGCATACATACCAAAAAGCAGAATGGCAGTTTCAGATCTCACCACTCTGCATCCCCGCGGGGAAAACGGACGCATGATTTTAAAAAGAACAGCCCAGACACTGCATGACACCGGGCGGTATCAGGCTCCAAATATCCTCTCACTTGTTGATAAAGGCTCAGGAGGCTGCTGCTGTTAAGCCGACACATTCTCACAACCTCCTGATCAGACAGGGAGGCCAGGTCCAACAGCACATGAAACGTGCATACGTTCCTAAGAAGCATACGCTGAGGCTGGACCTGGGGCTGGTGATGGTTTGTGTCCTCCTTTCCTTCAGCCACTGGGGGCTGAGGACTTTCTCCCTCCATGAGGCCGCACGTTAGTAATAAAGCCATGGTACAAGGTCATTAAAGGTACTACATCCCACACAGACACACCCATAAATGACCATTTATACAGGCTTCCTAATTAGGCTTTCATTGATGGGTGGCAAGTTTCTGAAATTTGCATAGTAAAAGTGCCTTTATTTGGGCGAGTTTGGCAAAGCTAACATGCAAATTTTCGTTGAGAAAACATCCCAACCTATAGTGAATACTGTCAAATGTATGTCAGTCTTACACCGGCAAATATTCACAAACACGACCTAAACTAAATACTGAACTCATCCTAAAAGCAAAACTCACCCTAAAATACACCACGCTAAGGCGAGATTTTAAACACGGCCTTTAGTAAATTTCCCCCTTTGAGTCTCATCACTAAAGGTGTTGGGTCTAAGCTGAAAGAAGACTTTGCACCTCTTTTTGAAGAGAAAAAATAGACTCCTGTCCCCAGAAAAGCTATCAAGTAGGTTGGGCTTTGACATCCATCGCTGGATCACAGACAGGAACACGAGCGGTGCGTAAAGTAGTGATTACTTTCTCTTGAGAATTCACTTTGCTAGTAAGAGACTGGGCCATCTTTCCCAAATTTGAAACTTGTGCAATTAAGGTATTGATTACTGCTTCCATTGTGATAATGGTTTACTATCACCGTTCTTCTTCTTTGGGGCAGTTATAATATTAAGGTTCCCAGTGACCACCTCCTGGGGGGCGGAATCTAAACAGGGCCAGGTATTCACTAGATCCTGTTTGGTGGGGATAGCCTGGCGCTG
Organism: Platyplectrum ornatum; assembly: GCA_016617825.1. Taxonomy (NCBI): domain Eukaryota; kingdom Metazoa; phylum Chordata; class Amphibia; order Anura; family Limnodynastidae; genus Platyplectrum; species Platyplectrum ornatum. The sequence continues at coordinate 46,011 of JABWIB010001577.1, read as the reverse complement.
CTAGCACCTGGCAGATCGCGGCCCCCAGCCAGCAGAACTAGGTACCACAGAGTCCAGTAGGTAGGAACAGTGGACAGGCAGGTAGACTTTGCAAATAGTAGATAAGTAGATCATTTGCAGCAGACTGGAACTACAGATAATTTGCAGCACACAGGACTGGAAGATAATTTGAAGTACACAGGTCCGGCAGATAATGTGCAGCAGGCAGAACTGGCAGGTAATGTGAAGCAGACAGGACCGGCAGATAATTTGCTGTAGACAGGATCGGCAGTTAATTTACAGCAGACAAGACCAGCAGATAATTGCAGTAGAGAATATTAGCAGGTGATACTTGCAGACTGGACTGGCAGGTAGAATTTGCAGACAGGACTTGCAGTATTCGGCAGACAGAATTGGCAGAAATCCAGCAGAAGATACTGACAGGACTCCACACAGTATGGACCAGCAGGTAGGACTTCACTAGCAGGCTATGTGTAGCAGAAGCTATAACCGTCAGTCACTAAAAGGAACTACCTAGATTAAATGTGAATGCTGGTCAGCTTGATGAAACCTGGAGGTAATTATATTTTGCTGCATGTATCGTGGCGGCATGTAACATAACCATGAATTTGTTATATGTAACACGGGCAGCAGTTGATTCTCATTAGCTGACGGTTGGTTACTCACTAGTTGCCTGTTATAGCATCAGCCTGTATGCTCTTGCCTTTTCTGTTTTTCATTGTCTAGCTCTCCTAAGTTCTCTTAAAATTTCTGTGTGATCCTCCTTCCTATTTACACAGTGTTCTTCATTAGTCCATACCTCTTCCAACCTTGTGTTCCGGTTAGGTGTTGCTTGTTTGAGTGAATGTCCTAGTATCATCTCCCTTGTCGGTTTTGTACTATCTCCACTTTTCGTGTGTGTGTGTTGTATTCCATCTCACCCTCCATCTGGCACTCCTCTTACCACCTACCTCTGTCCATACTATTATTTTGCACTCCATGGGGGGAATTCAGTAACTGACGAATCTTCTTTGAAAGATCTTTCTGACGAAAATTCGTCGAAAATCGTCAGATGTGTATTCACTAAGTGACGAATGTGTATTTTTTCGTCATTTAGTTTGACGTTTACACATCGTCAATGAACGTTCGCCGTGACGAATTTTCCCATAGAAAGGATGCAAAAATGGAATTCACTAACTGACGAATATTCTTTCCAACGAAATTCGTCAAAACGAAGTTTCGTCAAATTTGTCAGTGTATCCGTCAGTTTAGTGCAATATCACCTGACGAATTCCAGTTTTTCGTCAATGCAATTTCGTCAGCATTCGTCAGCCATTACAATTCGTCATTACAATTCGTCACTTACTGAATACTATACATCACCAGTCATTGACGAATTTTCTTCACTGACGATCGCTGACGAAAGATCTTTCAAAAGAAGATTCGTCAGTTACTGAATTCCCCCCCATGTCATTACTGCTTTTAGACACTTTCTGTATAGTTATTGGTATCAGGGTGGGGCCACAACCTGTTGATTGAGTCTATCCTTATCAGCAGCGGCTCTGTGAACACCTACCAGTAGTTTAGATGTCGTCAATGGCCAAGGTGATCAATGGAAGATGGCATTCAACGTGCAGTCCGTCTTTACGAATACATACTGTACCTTTCAGTCTTTGTAATGCTGCAGCTGTCCAGGACTTTGTCAATGACACAGAGCATCCCTGGCGCTTGCACAGATAGACACAAAAAAAACAGTGGCCCACTTTGCGCCTGTCATATAACATGACTAAAGAAGGGAATACATCAGTTGAACTGTTGTATTCCCTTCAGCCAGTTCGACTGATGTATTCCTGGCTTATTCAGGTTGATAAGCTACGGTTAGTTAAAATAAAAGGGATGGCTGTGAGACTCTGCAGGGAGGGAGGGACTCCTTCTGATTAATCATAAGAGAAGGTGGGAGGGGTTACTACCGGGAAAGATAGGTGAAGGGCTCGTCTTTACTGCGTATATAAATATAACGAAGTGTCGGCCCGGCGAAACATTCTGAAGATGTAATGTATTGGCAGGGAAACTATAGTTTTATGATGATACATGCTTAACAAATAAAATATATTATATAGAAAATGTAAAATAAAATATAAATTTAATAATAGTTATTGTGTGAAAAATCATTTTAAGAGCCCATTGTGTGGACAATAGACAATGTTGCAAATTCATGGTTGGCAACAAAGTATGGTTATTTACAAAAAAAAATCTAGGAATTGCCAAGCTTGCAGGAAATTACTGTAGGTCCATGTTTCATTGACCTTCATGCAAAAGGTCAATCCTGTAGCCTTTAACTCCCTAAAATCCTTTCGTATCCTTAACACTTTTCATGGTTCTCTGTTAAAATTAGTTTTTTCTCTCAAAAATACAGGTCATCGATTCCACCTAAACCAACTACTGTTTAGGTGGAACGTCAGATGGAGTATGAGATCAAATCCATTGTAGACACCAAAGGGTTAAGAGGCCAGCTTTGTTACTTAGTTCACTGGAGGAGCTATGGACCAGAAGAAGGGGAATGGGTCTCTGCCCACAATATTCATACAAAAAGGCTAGTAAGGGATTTTTACAAATTTACTAAACTGCGGGATTGGAAAAGTTTTGATGTTGCCCATATCAGCCAATCAGATTAAAGCTCACATTCTCCAGTTTGTAAAATTAAACTGAGATCTTAAATCTGATTATCTAATCCTGCAGTTTAGTAAATTTAGACCATAGACAACAAAAATAACAACAAAGACATGGGAACAAACTATGTTTGTGTAGTGCACGTTTTCAAACANCAGTCTATAATAAAACAAGATTACTTAAATTGCACCATCCAAAACACAACTTGATAACAATGCCATAAAACTTAAAAGCTTAAATTTACTAGCAAAAATTTTACAAAACACCACCCTATGGCCTATATCAGATTTAAGCTCACATTCTCCAGTACGTAAAATAAAACTGATAGCTTAAATCTGATTTATTGCTATAGGTAACATGCCCACTTTTCTCGCAGCAATCTTACAGTTTAGTAAAATTAGGCCTAGAATACAAAGTTTATAAAAACTGTGATAAAGTCAGGGGCATTGTGGTAGAGGGACGGTACTTTTTTCCAGAGTTTTTGGCATATATGTGCTGAAACCCCAGGGAGAAAGATTACTGGTTGTTCTGTTGGGAAATATCTTTCCCAACAGTATGTTCAAACTGGTGGAAACCAGACAGGGTCCCTGGAGTTGGATGTTAGGGAGAGTGGGAGGGACTTTCATCCAACAAGCCAGTCATGGCTTGTGCCTTGTCCAGGCCTAATGAGGTCTGCACCTGATTATGCCTTCATTAGGTGTGTGAGGTGGTGGTTCAGGGTCTCACTGATCTGGAAGCAGGCAGGTAGCCTGAAAGAGACACGCTGTGCAACCTAAACTTACCTGTGTGAGTAAGACTTTGTGTTTTGTTGAAGGTCCTGGCAGTAGGCCTGGCCTCTGTGTTACAGAGGCATACTGGTGTCTAGTTAGTGCCCAGACGGCTAGGGTTTTATTTTATGTTTTTGACTGTTTTGTTGAAACAATTAAAACTAGCTGCGGCTACTTGTACGAACTCCTGGACTGGTGACTATTCCTAAGCTGCTGAGTGTGTGAAGAGGAGCCTCACGATCCTGAGAGTGTCACAATACACACAAGAAAGTTTATAAACAATTACATATCAATAAGTATCTTTGCACATTCAGGCATAACTTGATCCAATAGCATAATACAAATGAATAAAAAAGAGATCACCTGCTGGGCACTTATATGACGCAAATCTAACTAGCAACCTTTAACTTTCTTGGCAGTAATCTTACCCTCCTTTGTTCTTATAATATTCGGAAAGGTAATCCAGCATTTAAGACTGAAGGGTTAACACTTATTATTTCCTGGAGTGTTGGGTGAGATTGAAGTCACCTACCTGGGATCTAAGGGATTGGTTGGTGTGCCCTGGTGGGAGGAGTGGACAGGAAGATGGAAGTTCCTTCAGGCAGCTCCCTTAATGTATTTTCTTGTGGTTCTGTCCGTTCTGGCCCTGTAGGTCTTGGCCCTTCAAAGGTTTGTGCAGTGCTGGTGGTGGTAAGCAGGTTCACTGCATAGTGTTAAGTTGGCGCAGGAGAAGGAGAACCTTTGGCATCGTGGGTATTAAGGGACTCAGCTGTGGCTCTGTCTGGCAGTCCAGTTACGTCAGTACGGACGGCCCATCAGGAAGCACCTAGGCGGGGGTGCAAGCCAATAGGCAGAAGTAGAGCACCTGGTATTTACAATTGTGTGTTGTTAATTTTTGTTGCCTATTTTATTCATGTTATGTTACACATTTGTATGCATTATATATAATTGTTTAATTGTTATTAACCCATTCGTGACGCAGCCTATTTGGTCCCTAATGACCAAGCCCTATTTTACACATCTGACATGTTACACTTTATGTGGTAATAACTTTTTAATGCTTTCACTTATCCAACTGATTCTGAGAATGTTTTTTCGTGACACATTGTACTTTAAGTTAGTGGTAAATTTTGGTTGATACAGTCTGTATTTTTTCGTGAAAAATGCGCAAATGTCATGAAAAATGCGAAAATTTAGCCATTTTCAAAATGTTACAATTTTTGCTTGTAACACAGATGGTCATACCACACAAAATAGTTAATAAAGAATAATTTCAATATGTCTACTTTCTGTTGCCATCAATTTTTTAACCAACTTTTACTTTTATAGGGCGGTAGGGGGCTCATAAACTTAGTAGCAATTTTTTGCAATTTTAAGAAAATTTGAAAGTTAAAAATTTAGGGGCCAAGTCACGTTGGATGTGACTCTGAGGGGCCCGCGGATAGATACCCCCATAAATTACCCCATTTAGAAAACTGCACACCTCAAACTATCCAAAACAGCACTCTCAAAGTTTATTAACCCTTTAGGTGTTGAACAAGAATTAAAGGAAAGTAAGGATAACATTTAAAAATTTCCCATTCTTTAGCAAATTTTCCATGTTAATCCATTTTATTCTGGGCCGATTTTAACCAGGACAGATGTTACCCATGAGACAAAACTTAAAATGTAATCCCCTGATTCTGCAGATTTTAGAAA
>JABWIB010001577.1:0-19626 GCA_016617825.1 Platyplectrum ornatum | reverse complement strand
GGGGATTTCAGTATGAGAATTCGTCATGACGATTTTACTGAAATTCGTCAGTGTATCCGTCAGTTTAGTGCAATATCACCTGACGAATGGGATATGGGATATCGTCAGCATTCGTCAGCCATTACAANTCGTCAATACAATTCGTCACTTACTGAATACTATACATCACCAGTCATTGACGAATTTATATCACTGACGAACGCTGACGAAATGAATTCTCTGCACAATTTGTCAGTTAGTGAATTCCCCCCTCGTTCCGGACCAGCGATGACCGATGACGAGATTCCACCTATATTCGGAATCAGAGAAAAGGAGATCACCTATTCAGTATATTGGTGATCACCTAGCTGGTATATTGGGGACTGCAAGAAAAATTTGCCTCTGTTTCCAATAAAAATCATCAGCTAGAAAGTATTAGGCTACAAGCTCCAGATGTATTCTGTTTCAATTACAAAGATAATAAGAACAAGTATGGGGGATATCCCCAATATGGTGGAATATACCTTCAGTCTGGGCCAGTCTTAAGGGCCCTATAGACTGTAGCTGCTACCGGCATATCCTAGGGGTCTATCTATCAACCACACACTACCACCAGTGCGTTTAGAGACTATCTAGTCTCTTTCTCAAGGTCTATGTAACTGTAGTAGTTTGTAGTATTCAGGGCCCGGTGCTTTGCCGTTCTTAAGGCGAGAGATACAGTAGCAGCAGTAATTTCATTTGATTTATTTTTTTATAGGGATAGCGAACCTTATCACTTTTCACGTCTGTGGGGGTGAGCAATTTATGCTATTAGCGTCCATTAGTGCTCACATTATTTATTTAATTTTCAGGGGAGGCAAATTTAAACTGAAAACACAATTTATTATGAAAGGAGAAGTTTCCTAGATCCACTACTAATTTGCATATGAAATTGAAAGATATGCAGTATATGAGTTGTATGCTCAAAATCAGAGTGAATTATCTACATAGTATTAAAGTTAATTTGCAAAATGGTTTTGTCCAGGTCTACACTTGCACTTTAGGTTTAATTGACTCTATATATAAAAAAATTAAATATCTAATTATTTATTTTCAGATTTATTTTGAGACATGCAGGGTCTGATCCAGACTTACACCATGATGGGCAACTTTTACATATGAATATCAGGACGATCGTGATAAGATCATCGAGCTGTTGCATCAGAGGAGTGAATAGCTCCACCCACCATGTCTAGCACTACTAAGAAATATATTTCTCAGTAAAAATGTGAGAATCAGTATTTAATTATTTTTAAAATGTCAGTGAATTTATTTTTTTCAGTATTTATTGTGAAATGATCCACTGACATCTATCTTTACAAAAATAGGAATTTCTAAATTCTGCCATTATAACCCAATGACTTCTTGACTGAATCAACATTAAGTAGATTGTTTAACACTTCAGGGAGTCAGGGAGATCATCCACTTCTCAGGGAGAGTTGGCAACTATGAGTTACACTTGCACCAAAACCATGCATTAATGTGAGAGATGCAAATACATTTTTATTCTATCGCATACAATCAGACTTTGCTGTTACAAACTGCATAACTAAATTGTTAACATGTAAATTAAAGTTAACTGAGGAAACTTCACCATTCAAATCTAATTCTGTTTTTATAAATTAAACTCTTCCCCTTGCAGTTTAATGGTTGGCTTTGCCCAGGTCTACACATATAGTAATAACATGTAATGAATATGAAATATCAAGTATTTTAAGAAAATTCCTATACTCCCTAAAAAATTTACTCCCTATAAAATGTATGTTTAGTTCTGTTTATTCAAACACAACTTAGTTATTTAGTCCATCTCCATTTTTTTTTTATTTTACACAGTTTAGTTAATCTAGTCTTTACACTTTTTGGAGCAAACATTTCTGTATGCATGTTTCAAATGTGCAAATGTGTCCATATTTCCTAAGCAAAGGTCCAGATAAATAATCTAATAGTAATCTAACTTATACACTTGTAAATGAGAGAGGACATAATGTTACCAAGACTGTAACTAAATGAAATAATGAAATGAAAAAGGAAAACATTTAATTAAAAGTAAAAAAAATAATAAATGTAAGTATTTCCAAGNAAACAGTATAGTCATATTTATTAGAAAAATTCATACAATGATTTAAACACAAAAGAATGTACTGTAATGAAATGTTTTGGAAATAACACAATACAAGTTACCGGTAGTGACTTGTTTTGAAGTTGAATTAAATTATAAATCTGAGTCCGTATAAAAGTTTCCATTACTGCTACATGAAACACTTAAGTGTCTAGAACCCTGTATGAGGTAGGTCACTCCTCTCTCATGAGCACAAACATGGATGTCTATTTCCGGTCCAAAGGTATCAAATATGTTATGTATGTTTCTTTCTGACTAATTCACTTTTGAAACTGATCTTCTTATGGCTCTCAACACTTCTTTATTTCTTAAACTGTACACCAATGGGTTAAGCATAGGGATAACAGCAATATACAGCATAGAGAGTAGTTTATCATGTTCCTTAGAAATGTCAGAATCTTGCTTCATATTAAGACTGAGAGATGTCAAACAAAATAATAAAACAATGCATAGATGAGATGAACAACTGGAGAAGGCCTTATGTCTCCCTGAAGATGTACGAATCTTCACAATTGTAGCTATGATATAAATATAGGAGGTGAGGATTAATATAAAGGGAAAGAACCCAAGGACAATACCGTCCACAATTATAAGAGTCCCAATGAGTGTGCTGTCACTGGTAGCAACTGCCAGTATTGATTTCATATGACAGAAAAAATGGTTGATTTCATGACAATTGGAGAATGATAGCTTAGATATTAACAGCGCATACATCAATGCATTAAATGTACCGAGATGACAACAGAATATAACCATTGTTAAGCAAATCTTTCTGTTCATAATAAGATTATAGTGTAATGGATGACAAATGGCCACATATCGGTCATAAGCCATTGAAGTCAGCAGGAAAAATTCTGTTCCAATACAAAATACATACAGAAATACCTGCGTATAACATCCTGAGTAAGATATGCTAAGGTCACCTGTGACAGTAATGACCAGTAGCTTTGGCAATATAGCAGTAACATAAATAACATCCAGAAAGGTGAGGTTACATAGAAAGAAATACATAGGCGTGTGCAGATGTGGTGTCAGACACACAATAATGGCAACCAGCAAGTTTCCAACAATGCAAAACAAATACATTGAAAAGACTCCAGTAAAAATAAATAGCTGAAATTGTGGATATCTGGAAAATGCCAACAGATGGAAACCATTGTATACTGTGTAATTCTGGACAGTTTTGCACATTCTGTAGAAATAAGCAGGAATGAATATTTAGACCATAATAAAATCCATACAGAAGAATGACATTAACATTCTGTATTTGTCTGCATGCATGGTTCTAATGTGGGGTAAACAATCAGTAATGATGGATATAGTTTATTTTGCGTTCTGCACACAGACACTTATATATGCCCTCCAATACGAAAGTCCTATCATATCTGCCCTATCCAGACATAAGGGCATTGTCTCAAGATGAGAATCCACCATTTTAGAGGTAAGGTTAAAGACACCAGAAGAAAAGTTGCACTTTGGAAAAATCAAGTTGCACAAATTTAATGTCCTGACAAAAATAAAATTGTGAAGGGACTTTTTTTTAATAAACACTATATTTCATATTTTTTAAACAAATTTTATGACTATTTATGTGTTGCATGTAAAAGCAGCCAGCATGCAAGAAAACATGAAACAAGAATGAAACTCAAATAAATCTGCAATCAATTTTCAAGAAATGGTTTGTCCATTGTTAAAGTGTATACATACTGTATATTCACACCAGCATTTTGTGTTTTTTTCACATATACTCTTTGTTAAATCTGTTATGTTAAACTGATGTTTCCATTGTCTATGGTGTACTCTTAAAAGAAAACATGTAATGAATGTGTTTTGGCGATGTCTGTTTTATAATAAACTAATCATCATTTGCATTGTATAGTGTTATAGGATTATCACATATAATAAGCATATAATTTTTAGGTTTCCTACTTAATACTGGCTACACACACAATAAAAAGATATTATTGATAATATAAAGTCCTGATAAGCATGCTAACTCACACATACCCAAATAATTTACCTGCAACACTGTGATTGTCATCTCTCTATACCATTTGTTCTTCTGACCTTGTTCCATTATTGTTCATGGAAACTATGTGTTAACTGTTTAGAATTACTGAGTCCACAAACACTTTTTAATACAAATAACATAATGACATATTTTCTGCATTTTATTTGTAATTTACCCATCTTTTGAATGACAGTCCTGTTTGCAGAATATAATTTAAAGATAATATTAGTGTATAATGTAGTGTATAATGTAATGACGCATTCTAAATTGCACCTAAGCGTTATCATGTTGAATTGCAGTAGAAGGCAAATGTAACATTTTCCATGTAGATTAAATACCTTCTCCTGCTCACTGCATGAATGAACATTCTTGGCTCTTCCTAATTCTGTTTTCCCAGTACACATCCACCTTATTATTTTATTGCTCTGGTAAATTTAATCAATAATAAAATTACATGTTTTTGAATGATACATCGTGTAAGTGTCCTGTAATAAACTCTTTTCAGTTAAAGAGATTAGTTTATCTCCCAGTTTATTGAGCTTTTCAAAAGCATCTCAATGATCTACTTACATGTAAACAACCCTAAAATATTCTTAAATAGTGTATGAAAGATTTACCTTTAGTTCTTGCTCTTGATTGCTGCTTATGAAAAGATTACAACTATATATACATATATGTATTAAACACATTTGGGGAAATAAGTCCCACTTGACTTGTTAAGAATAAATTACAATATCTTAAGTAAAAATATTAAAGTAATTACAATTCATATAGAATATAAACTCCCTATCGTTGAGAATATAAACTTCCTATCTTTGATGGATTGCTTAAACCAACTTATTCTTAACTATTAAAATCAAACACAACTTTTATGTAAATGTATTATGGAAGCTTATCATAACATAACAATGTGTCTATATTCTAAAAGGTGGCAAAGTTAAAAGACAAGGTTCCGATTAAATCAGAAGTAGTAGTAAATGGTGGCATAGGAGCAATAAAATATGTAGCTATGAAGGAACATCTCAAAATAATCTCAATTGACAATACAATCAAGAGTTCTAGGCATATGCTATTCAGAAAGTCCATTCAACATGGCATAAAAGACGATGGATACTTTTGCCAATAGTTTATTGATTAGCAAATTACAATGCCAAACCATAAATTTAAATATTATGAATATAAATAATCAAATACATTGATCTAATATGTTTCATATAAGCCAATTACAAGACAGAAGATTGACTTCATAGAAAACTTGATTCACATGTGAAGTTATAATGTGATATGAAAATCAGATAGTAACTGTGGTTGTACATTTATCTCAAAAACTGTCTATCACAGAACAAAGATGAGAATGAATGTTTTTTAATTTTAACTATATGTTAACTATATCAACTCATCAAATAAGACTGTAAAAAACAATCAATAGATTTATATATGGAGACAAATTGAACAGGTTCTATACAAGTTTATACAAATGGGATAGTAACTATCTAATTAACCCAGTGGTAGAACCTAGAACCTATTGATAATCAAGGAAGCACAAGCACCAACTATTAATGTTTAACAGAGATGTGCTTAATCTATAGGAATTCCTAGTACACTATTGATGGGAAAAAAAACACAAACCAGTGTCGAAACACATTGGATAATTGTGTAGCTATATTATTATAACACCAGCATATACTTTATATTCACCTTGGCTGAATTTCTTATAAAGACACCCTAACTATACACCTGTACAGAACCTCAATAGGCTGAAGAGTGAAGAACCAAACTGTGAACAAACCTCACCCACCAATTACTGATCCATCTCCCTTCTCCATTTCGCCTCCAAACTCCTTGAGTGACTGGTTTACAACTGACGACTTCACCGACGACTTAATTTTGGAGCCTCTACACTCCACAGAGAATGCCCATTCTCTATGACCTTTCTGCTGCCTTTGAAACTTTTCACTCGCTAGGACCCACTGGCTCTGTCCACTCGTGGTTCTCCTCCTATCTCTCTGGTCGCTACTTTTCTATCTCAATCTCTAGCTTCTCTCCCCTACTACTCCTGTTCTCATACGAGGCCCCCAGGATTCGAAGTTTGGTTCCATCATTTCTCCCTCCACCTCCACACCACCTGACTTGGAAACCTCTTATAGCTTTCACTATCTCCTCTATGACATATAAATCTACCTCTCCTCCCCTAGCCTCTCCCTCATGTGCAAGGTTTTCTCTACCTCACTGACATCTCTACTTGGAGTTTTCTCAAAATTAATATGGACAAAATAGAACAGAACATATTTGTCCCTCCCTGGGTCATCCACCCGCTGACTGGGTGTCATCCTTGACTCTTAACTCTCCTTCTCTCCCATATCCATGCCCTCTCTCAAACCATTTTAACCTCCACAAAATCGCTCAAATCAGATCCTTTCTATCCTCCAAAGCCATTAAGACACTCATTCAATCTCTTGTCATCTTCCATACATACTACTGCAATCCTCCTCTGTGGTCTCCCACTCTCTGGCCTCACTTATCATAAATGTTCGCAGTTGTGTATTTAAAACTATACATTTATTCTCTATTTTGTTTGAGACTCCCTAAGACCCCTAAGACTTATTGGTCGATAGTTGACAGCATCCTCCCTAGTTCCACTTTTTTGCAAAGGGACTGCATTTGCCAATTTCCAGTCTTCTTGAATCACTCCTTTTGCTAGCAACTGGTTAAAAAATTAAGTTAATAGTTGTGCCAGCATCCCTCTAAGTTCTTTTAGTATTGCAGGATGTATCCCATCTGGCCCCATGCATTTGTCAATTTTAGCTTTGTGTATAGCAAAAAAAATTGCAGAACCGTGTTAACTAGAAGAATAAATGTGATGTGAAATACATGTTGGTTCAAAAAAGACAAACGTATTATAGTAGTGATACCTTTATTGGCTAACCAGAAAAATCATTATATAAATGCTAGATTTCTGAGCACAGAGGCTCCTTCATCAGGCAGTTTACAAATTAATGACTGAGAAACAAGCATAAGAATAATAAATGTGACAAATCAACACATGTGTATGGTGGGTGGTGATCATTTGACAATAACATCTACCTCTCCTTCCACCAAGTACAGAATATGAGTTTTGCAAGGGTACAGTGTCTGAAATGTGTCCTTGCACAACTGAGACCTTCTTACTCTTAATACTTACTGCAGTCCAACCAGTATGCCTACTGGGGGCTTTCTGCGGCAATAGTGGCCTCAAGACCTCATTCTTAGAGACCATGGGTTTGAAAGCAGGTAGCAACTTTAGCAGGTTTAACAACACCACCTTTTAAATAAGAGCACCTATTAATTAACAACCCCATCTCAGACATGATAATACATTAGAACATTATATTCAACAATCACATATCCGTAGATGAATATTCCTGAAATGGCAACAGTTTCTTGACAGTGATAACACTTTAAGACAAGACAATCTGTATTAATCCGCATTGGTGCATCTATACACAATATAGTCAGCAGGATGGATTGGGAATAAATTCCTCTTTTGTCGAGTATTCCAAAGTGTTGGTGATCGTAAATAAAGTTATTACCTTCTCTGCTGCGCTTGAGTCGCTTGTGTGCACAGTCTGTTCCTATGATTTCCTACGATAGTCGATGATCAGTTAAAGCTGTAGTTTCCATTCCAGCTAACAGGTTGTGGATAGAATTAAATTATTGCAACAACGCCAGGAATTAAATTCCTAACAAATGATTTGCAAGACATAAATCTTTTCATTTGAAGATAATAATACCGTGAAGAAATATTTGTCTTCTATATTCTACAATATAAACTGTGACCAATCTCTGACCTAATAAATTCCACATTAGCAGTATAGCATCCTATTTTATCAACCAGCACATCTTTTTAACTAAAGTAGAGTTTTCTCTCTTGATAACTATAGTGTTATCATTATCAAATGTCACCTAATATAAAATATATTTCACTTACTTTTTGTGTGGCAGATTTACTCATTTTTACAACCTATCTGTTCAGTTATGTATGTTATTAATAGTATGTACAGATGTGTCCACATCAGTCACACCATGCAGTGTAAAGAAAGCACATGGAGATTTCTTTACTTACCATTAATAAAATCCTTTCCCTACATTACTCTCACTGTAAGTAATAAATGGGTGATGTCAGCTTCATTCATTATCGCAAGACAGCCATCTGGACACAGCAAATGAGATGAATAGGGCTGATATCATCAATTCATCTCACTCACTTTGGCCAGACTCCCAAAGTGGGTAATAAATGGAGCTTATGGCGCCCTTTCAATATTCACAGCAGGGGTAATATAAAGACAGTCTTCTTAATGGTAATTAATCTGTGCAGCCTTTTTTAGCAGTAAAAGCACAATAAACGTGATGATTTCTCCATTTATAGTGGGCTTTTCCCTTATTAGGTAAAGCTGTATATGGATTTATCTGTAATGAATCTTAAACTGTGTTTGCTAAAAATGTGTATTCCCTATGAAGCGTACGGTTAGTGACTATTATATATTTGCAATTTTACTTGTTGGACGATGGTAAGTAGTAACAGTAAGAGGGTCCCAGTTGCGCAAAGACACATTGCATATAATGTGTCCTTGCAAAACTCATATGCTGTACTTGGAGGACTGGAATCAATAGGTAATGCACAACATGAGGAAATGAGGAATTGTGGTAACTCTGAAGGCAGGAGTGGGGAATCCCCAAGAAAGACTGTACTTCTTGTAAGGGATTCTATTGTCAAGGGCATTCATTTGGAAGGCAGCACTTTGGGTATGAATCAGGTCAGGTGTTTGCCAGGAGCTACAGCTCCATGTGACAAAAAATGCATTATAAATACTATAAATGCAACAGGCAAGGAATTAGAGATAGATGACCAGTCCAATGCTAGTCTTCTAGCTGAAAAATGAGAGTTTAAAAAGTTGAGAAGTGCTCTTAAGCAGGTGGCAAGCACTGTTCCTTTTTCTGAAGTATTGCCCGCACACATATTTGATGTAGGTAGAACAGCTCAGATTAGCATATTAAATTAGTGGCATTGCCAGTAGTTACACAAGGCAGGGTTTGGTTTCATTAAACATGCCCAGGCCATTTGGCAAATGAGAACCCTGTTCAAGTGGGATGGCATGCATCCTACTGCAAAAGGAACTGCAATCCTTGAGGATCAGTTCAACAACTTTATTAGGAACCATTAAAACTCCCCTACATAAGGAATTTGGTGTAGCCAGGAATTAAAGACAGGTTGTATATAGTCATCAATTAAAATCAAAGGAAATGGGGCTCCATTTACTAAGCCCAAAAATTATCGATTTTATTTGATAAAGTCCTCTAAAGGGAGGAAAAGGGAGGGAACATATGGGGAGACTGCAGGGACACTAAAAAGTAGAAAGATAAAAAAAGGTTAACTCACCTTATAGATAAGCCATTGTATTCCTGCAGACATCAATGTTCCTCGGTGTCCGACGCATGCGCAATTAGCAATGGTATACTGGGCATGCGCCGGTACCTGGAGCAACATCGATGTCAGTGGTGATCCAGCGGCTCATCACTGGACAGGTGATTATTAGCAAATGCTGGAAGTGATGTTGTCAGGCTCACAGTGAGGTGCTGTGAGCCTGGACGAATGTAATATCACCCCCAGAGATATTATTAGTAAATGGAGCCCTATACGTGCAAACACTAGGAGCTAAGGAAATAAGCTGAAAGAACTAATGGGAATAATGATAAGATATAACCTATACATTGTGGGCATAACAGCATAACAGAGTCATGGGGGGGTGAATTCAGTAAAGGTCGATTTGATAAAATAGCCAATTTAAAGTGATTTCTGTGTCGAATTGTCCTTTTGAGGATTCAGTAACAGTCGAATTGTGGATAAATCACTTGCTTAGTTGTCAAATACAAATCCCCAAGATGAAATCGCTGTTTCGAATTTTACCATAGTAAACATACAGAAGTCATATTCAGTAAATGTCGAGTGCTTAATCACCAAGAAATCGCCATGCCAATTTTCTCAAATCGTCAGTAGGCCATTCACCACCAGTAAGGGGATTTGACACATTTCCCTAGCCATACCATTGATTGCTAACTGGGAACACTATTTAAAGGATCCATTTTCATTGTAAAACATTTTTCATGTAATTGTGATTATGTTTTATGTTTTTTGGGTTACATTGTGGTGATTGTGAATGAACCTAGTGTACCCATCATTCATTTTGTAATTTTTTTATACTTTTTCATTTTTAATGTCATGTTGCATCTGTATTTGTTGGGGACTCTTTTCTATGTAAGGGACAGGAATTTAAAATCAACAATGATGAATAAGGTAATGTTCAAATCCCTCTGTCGATTTGGCCAAAACCTGCGAATATGTACCAAATCGACAGGGATTTCAGCTCAAATCCCCAATCAAATCAACCTCATTCAATGGGGATTTGAAATCCCTTCCCAAATCAACGTTTACTGAATACTCCCCATGGTGTAATGACAATAATAATGACTGGGACTTCGCCATACCAGGATATAAAATATTTAGGAAAGATAGGGTTTGGGAAATTGGAGGAGGGGTTTTAATGTATGTGAAAGAAGGAATAAATTCAACTTTAAAAAACAGTTTTGGGGATAAAACTAAAGAACTTTAGGTGACCATAGAAACCCAGGGCGTTATTTTGCAGAATGGGGTGATATATATAGACTACCAGGACAGGACGAAAAATTAGACAGCATAACATTGCAAACCATCAATAAGATGGCATTGAAAGGGGAAGTAATCGTCATGGGAGATTTTTATCTAGCAGATGTTAACTGGGATTATATATCTGCGAGCCCCAAAAGTATTGGGGACTTTTTAAATACATTACAAGGAGCATCTCTCAAGCAGTTAGTAAATGAACCTACTCATAAAGACAATGGGGTATATTTACTAAGCCGCGAGTTTGCAGTGAGATTGGAAAGTGGAGATGTTGCCCATGGCAACCAATCAGATTCAAGTTCACATTCTCCAATGTGTAAAATGAAACTGAAAGCATGAATCTGATGGGCAATTGGCAACATCTCCACTTTCCAATCTCACTGCAAACTCGCGGCTTAGTAAATATACCCCATTGTCTTAGATTTCATACTCTAGTGATCATCAAGATTTAATATAAAAACAGAGAGAGCCACATGCCACACAAACAGAATTTTTGGAAAGTCTTTGGCAGATGGAAGGCATATAAAAGAAATGCAGGAGCAGTGGGAACTTATAAAATGTGCATTATTAAAAGCAACAGACCTTTGTGTCAGAAAGGTTCGAAAAAAATAACAGAAAAAACGAAACCATTATGGTTTACTAAAGAGGTAGCAAGTATAGCGAGAGCATAAAAAATGGCCTTTATTAAACATAAGCAAATTAAAACTAAGGATGTAAGAGAAGTGTATGTTGCTGAAGAAAATCTTGCAGTTAATCTCTGTAAAGAAAGGGAACAAAAGCGTTTTTAAGTATATAAATTAAAAAAGAAAAACAGAGGTTATAGTGAGATTAAACAATGATAGTTGAGGAATTGTGGCGTGTGACAGGGCTATCGGTGATCATTTTAACATTATTTCTGTTCAACATTTACAATAGAAAGAGAAGGGAATGGGACACATTTAACACATTTAAAAAAGAATGCTAAAGATATAGGAGAGACAGTCACAAATTAATTCACTGAGGAGCAGGTATTAACAATATTATTTAACCAGTCGCTAGCAACAGCAGAGATTCCAGAAGACTGGAAGGTTATATTAGCAAAGGTGAACCACCGGATCAATTAGCAGTAAATTAACATTAATGAAAGTGCAAAAAATTTCTATGCAATTTCTATGGTAAGAGATAGAGTGTTTTACAGTTCATTGTAGCTTCAGTTTATATATATAAAAATTACTTATTTCGCTACTTTTTTATATATTATTAGCCAGTCTTTTGAATGAAAGTAGTGTTTGCAGAATATATTTTATTCTATATAAAGACTTGCAGATAAAGCCAAATGTAATATTTTTCATGTTGGTAAAATACTTGCTCATGCTCACTGCATGAATGAACATCTCTGCCTTTTAAACTGTAAATTAGAGTTATACTGGAAGCTATCAACTCTCGACTCTAATAATGTTTTCCCAGTACTCATCAACCATATAATGTTATTGCTTTAGTAAATTTAAAAGTGTATTTTATCAATTGAAAAATTGAGCGATTAGGTTACATATTTAGTCTATATTTTGAAAAAGATACAACAAGTGTCCAGTGATAAGCTCCGTTCAGTTAAGCTGGCCATATACTATATGATTTATTCAGAAAAATTGGGCAATATCATTCAAAAATTGTTTTAAACCGACTTTTTTATTTTATGCTCAATCTTACATAGTATTTTTGTTAAAAAATCGTACAGTGTTTTTTGTTATTTTTTATTTCCACTAGAGTGAAAATGTCAGACAGTGAGGACGAGGTTCAGGGCCAGCAGACCAAAGCCCCCGCTAAGGATGTGGGAAAAACTTGGGGTGGCCGAAACATCTGCTTCAGCCACGCAGAGAATGTGGCCCTGGTGGAGGCCATCATTGAGCGGTATGAGGAGCTTTATGGCTCCAAGTGCCTCACAACGAGCCATGCAAGAAAGCGCCAGCTGTGGCGGGAGTTCGTGGCGGGAGTTCGTGGCGGCTGTGAATGCTATTGGGCCTTATAAAAGGTCAGATACAATCTACCATAAAAGATTTTCAGATATAAAACGGCAGATTAAAAACAAAATGATTCCATGATGAGGAGCGAGTGCGGTCTGTGTTGCCAGAGGTGCTTCTCGAGGGCATTGGAGACTTTGACACAGATTTGCCAGAGGACGAAGGTGAATTTATTAGTTAACAGAAATTGAGTCATTTTTTTTTAATTATTAAAAAAATGTGAAAGATCATTTTGTGCAAATAAATTGTAACATTTGAACACACATCCACAGAGAGTGCAGTCCCAAAACCAGCACGGTGTAAGGAGGCATCGCTAAAGGCAACCTCCAAGGCGACCTCTCCCTGGCACATTTGTGTTGGATGGTGAAATTCCTGGTAAGGGAAAAACATCATTAGAATACATTATATTAAACATTGGAAACACAATTAGATTTTAAAACGAGGCCAAAAAAAAGTATTATTGGTTGCCTAATTTGTTGTTATTATTTTTAAAATATTTTTTTTAATATGAGTAAACAGATTATAATTTGGCCATGCATTGTTGTTTATTTTTTAAAAATACAAAATTGTTGTATAAATGTATAAAAAATATAGAACTAAAATGTTTAGTAGTTAAATTTAAAAAATTTATAGAAAAAAATAAATAAATAAACCAAAAAAAAATTCACACATGCAAATGTCAATAATTTAAACTTACTTGTTTTTTTGGTTAGGAACTTCATCCTCTGGGACCACATCCCACCAGCCTGTGGTGTTAGCAGAAGTTCCTGCCGACACAAAAACAAGACAGGACATGATTACTGAGCCAGCAACTGCAGATGGTAATTTATAACATCATAACGGAACCTTTGCACACAATGTGGATGAGATAATGAACAATTCTATTATTTCTCTCAATAGATGAACTGATAACTCTGTCAGTTATTTCAGAGCCTGAGATGGAAGTGCTCAATCCCATCCCTCCCCGTGCTGCAAAATACAGTCAGGCTGCAAGGGTCACCATGAGGAGAGATTAACTGGAAGCTGAAACACAAACATGCAGTGGTGACCGCTTCAATGATGAGGTGCTGACACACATGGAGCGTTTACTGCAGCAAATGCAGCGGGATCAGCGCCACCAGAATCCCCGTATACATACAGTCATGCGACACCAGTGCACACAATTCTATATACTGGCCAATCGCATGTGTGCAGCACAGGAAAATATTGCACTGGCCCTCAGCCAGCAAAACAATACCCTACAGCGCATTGGGGATAGTGTGCATAGTAGTGTAGGGGAGGTAAGGGCAGAGATTAGTCTGTTTCACAGTGTCATGGTCAATCAATTTGAACAGACATTTGCCTCTGCCTCCTCTACATCGGAGACTACCTCTGCAGCAACCCCTAATATAACACACCCAAACACCTGTGTCCACACCGTCACAGTCCCCTAGAGGGCCACGCCATGGACCAAGAACCAGGGGTGGCAGAGTGACACGGGGTAAGGAGGGATGCACAGGGGAATTCCTGAGCAAACACAAGCAGTAACATGTTTTTGATGTTTTTTTTCTTTTAATTTTGTATTTGTTAATTTTCTTTACACATCATTTATAGTGGGCACATGAATCATACAATGTGCACATGACAAATGTGTTATTTTATGTTATTTAAATATTGGTGTTTCATTGACTTCAAAGGCAAACCTAATAAAGTTTGGTACACACCAAAAAAACGCCTCTTGTTGTGAAGTTGAACCATACTATGGTGTATATTTACTAAGCGGTGAAATTGCAGTGAGATTGGAAAGCAACCAATCAGATTTGAGATCATATTCTCCAGAGTGTATAATGAAACTGAGAGCTTCAAGCTGATTGGTTGCTATGGGCAACTTCTCCACCTTTCAATCTCACAGCAATCTCACCGCTTAGGAAATATACCCCATGTGCTGTTATACATTAGAAACTTGACAACAAAACAACACAATTGGTAATCAAAGGTAATATTTACATGAGAAGTCATTCTCAATTAAATTTAGGCATGTCTGATTCCTTGACCCACTATGCTCCCGAGAAGATGATGACAAGACTTCTGCATCCTCATTGTCTGCTTCAACAATATCATCCCATGGCTCACTTAGAGCCAGATTGTAAAGCAGACAACAAGCCCACACAATCTGAGCCACCTTCCTAGGTGAATAAAGAAGTTGGCCACCAGACTTATCAAAGCCCCGAAAGTGAGATTTTAATACGCCAAAGGTACGTTCTATCACACGTCTAGTGGATATGTGTGACTCATTTTATTGGTGGTGTGCGGGAGTGTCTGGGTGCAACAGTGGTGTCATTAGCCAGGACCGACACCCATATCCTGAGTCACCTGGTTAGGAAACAAAATTAGCACAATTACACTCACATTTCAGTATGCTTCTAAACAATCTATATAACATTAACTTACCAAGGAGCCATCCTTCTGCCAACTGATATTGTTCAAATTTGGTGAAAAGGGCGAACCTTCTCAGAATATATGAGTCGTGGCATGAGCCAGGGAAGTTGGCATATACACTCATAATGCATAATCAAGCATCACAGACCACCTGCACATTCAGGGAGTAGTAGTAGTGCTTATTCATATAATAATATATAATAATAGGCACTCTCCCTGGGCGGTCTCAGTGCTGCATGAGTGCAATCTATGGCTCCCAGGACAGATGGAAATCCTGCGAGCGAATAGAAAGCCTGCTTCACCTCATGCCATCCTGACTCATGACTAGGGAAACAGACATGTCTGCGCATTATTTTAGCCAAAGCACTTAACACCTGAGATAAGTGTCTGGAAAATGTTGGCTGAGAGATGCCATGCCCTATTCCTGACACTGACTGGAAAGAGCCAATTGCCAGGAAATGTATGGCACTCATTAATTTCAGCAGCCCAGGAAGTGCATGAGAGCGAGAGGTTTCAGGCTCTAAATACACTCTCACTTGCTCATATAAGCTCAACCTCCTGATCTGACAGGGAGTCCAGGTCCAAACGCACCATACATTTCCGGATTGCCCGTGGATTACGACGCAGGGGTTGGACCTGGTGCTGGTGATGTTCTACCTCCTGGTCGGAATCCTCCTCATCTTGGCCACCTTTCCCTGACCTGTTTGCCACTGCACAGGCCAGGACAAGATGAAACATGCCTCCCTCAGCCATGTTTTCTATCACACATGTATTGGGTTACAGAACATGAGCAATTTATACAGTGCAATCAATTTGCAATCAGGGTATGGTTCGGGAAACGGCTCAAATCGGGTCCCTTTTGACTCGAATTGCATGACCGCGATTTATTGAGAAATCGACCGTCGAATACGGAAATCCCGGTTTAGTAAATCTACATGTCAAGGCACTTGATAGAATTTCTAAGAAATTGCGACTTTGTACATGCTTAAAACGAAAAATCGACTACAAAATCGAAAGAAAAAATCGAATTCACAAATTCGACCCTTAGTAAATATACCCCTAACTCAATACCTGGGAATTATAGACCTGTAAGCCTGACATCAATAGTGGGGAAAATGTTGGAAGGCATAATAAGGGATAATATTCAGGATTACCCGGTGGCCAATAAGATAATTACTGGGGATCTCACTGATTGTGAGATTGTTTTTCGTGACATATTATACTTTAAGTCAGCGATAAATTTTGGTTCATACAATCGGTATTTATTTATGAAAAAATTTGCAAATTTCATAAAAAATCTAAATGTTACAATTTTATACCTTTTTTAGGGTGGTAGGCGGCTCATAAACTTAGTAGTAATTTTTCACAATTTTAAGAAATTGTAATCCCCAGTTTCTACAGATTTTAGAAATATCCCATATATGGTTGTAAAACGCTATTTGGGTACATCGTAGGGGTCAGAAGTGAAGGAGTGGCATTTGGCTTTTTTAGTGCGCCATGTAGCATTTTCAGAGCCCCGGTTGTATCAGTAGAGTAAAATCCCCTAACAAGTGATAAAATACACCCCTTAAGGAACTCATATACGGGTATAGTGAGCAGTTTGACCCCACTGATGTTTTGTAGCATGAATACCCTTCCTGTCAGGGTGGGCAGGGATTAACCTTTAATTTTTTAACATTTAAATTTTTTTTTTACAGGTTTTCATTCATCAAGTTACTATGCGGGCTATCGTGAATAAAACTAATGTGAATATCACATTAATTCGGGGTGATTGCCCCTCATCAGTGTAGAGCAGGGTTCTGGCTGGCTAGTGAGAGACCTACTGTGTCAGTCAACACAGTGTGGAGTGTGTGGAGTCTTAAAGGCCATCATGCTCCACTAAAATTTAAATAAATAAATAGCCTCTGGGGAAGAAGAAAAGAAGCAGAATCTCTAGCGCCATCTATTGGTATAGGCGCTCCTCTAGTCACATCCGACCCACAAAGGAGCCTTTGAAACATGACTGGGGAATAAATGCCAAGCCAGAAACTCCTCCTTAAGGAGGAGTAACCCATCTACAGACAGCTGTTTCGGGGTGATTGCCCCTCATCAGTTTTAAATACAATTACATTTGAAAACCAGAAAGGACTGGATCCAGCTTTTCTCAGGAGAGCAGACATCTGTACGACAGATATGCACAAGCGGATCCCCTGTTGTACTGAACATTATTCCATACAGAAGGGGATCCATCTCCTGGGCTGGATCTGTTCCTAAATTGTTCTAGGTGGGCGGGGGGAACATTTTTAATTTACTTAAATGGGGCTGAGTTTGCTTGATTCATGCAGTCAGCTGTCACACAGAACTCTGATCTACACAAAGGACTTAAGGCACAGGTCAAGCAGTGTAGGCTTCTTCACTCCTGCCTTTTTCTGACTGAGGGGTATATTTACTAAGCTGTGAGATTGCAGTGAGATTGGAAAGAAGGGATGTTGCCCATAACAACCAATCAGATTCAAGCTCTCAGTTTCATTTTACACACTGGAGAATGTGAACTTGAATCTGATTGGTTGCTATGGGCAACATCCCCACTTCTTAATCTCACTGCAATCTCGCTGCTTTTAAATATACCCCCGAGAGAGAGGAGTAAAAGGGGAGTCTCCTCTACAGCACTCTCCGTAGGCGCAAAGGAACTGGGATCCAGTGCAAAATCTGGATCATGTCCATATTCTAACTAAGATTAATTTATCATACAATCAGAAGACAATTGAAATACTTGTCTTGCATGTTTGTTTTTGACTAGTGATTGGTCTCAAAGAAAGAGGTGTAGTAGAACGCGAGGGCATTGCTTATAAAATGGAGGGTGGTAGGTTCAAGGGAAATGTGTGAAAGAATTATTTTACTGAAAGGGTAGTGGATAAGTGGAATAGCCTCCCATCAGAAGTGGTGGAGGATAATACTACAGAACAGTGTAAGCAGCTTGGGATAAATATAAGGGTATTCTGAGTCTCAAACAAAATAGCAATTAAATTTGGGTTGGTATAGTTTTAAATACACAATGGGGCAGACTGGATGGGCCATGTGGCTCTTATCTGCCGTCACTTTCTATGTTTCTTTGTTTCTATTGGTTATGTTTTTTAAATAAATCTTTTTATGTCTCTCTCTTTACACAAATATTTTTCATTTATGAAATGCATTCCATGTTGGTTAAATACTTGCTCTTCCTCACTGAATGAATGAACATCCATGCTTGTTAAACTGTAAATTAGTGTTATACTGGAAATTATAAGTTCTCGACTTATTACAATTCTGTTTTCCCAGTTCTCAACCACTATATTATTTTATTGCTCTGGTAAATTTAAAAGTATATTTTATCAATGATAAAACTGAGCAGTTAGGTTATACATCTTAGAGAATAATTTTTAGAAAGAGAAAGATAGAAAGATACAGCATTTAAGTATCCAGTAATAAGCTCCTTTTAGTTAAAGAGCTTTGTTTAGCTGCCAATTTGTTGAACTTTTTTAAAATATTTAAATAATCTTTTTGCATGTAAGCTGATATATTCTTATAGAACTGTGCATGAAAGATCATAACTATATATACATATAGGTATATAACACATTTGGGGATATGAATCCCAATCGTCCACCCCCCCCCCACCCCCCGTCATATCAAACATATGCAAACTTTGCAAAAATGTGATTTTGGCAGCTTATCATAACATAACAATATGTCTATATTTTAAAAGGTTACAAAGTTACAAAGAAGCAGTCATCCGTGTCATATGAGTATCATCTGCTGGTGTGAAGATCTCACAAACAACTTGCCAATTGCATGTATTAACAATTAATACGTAAATAAACAAATAAATTGTTCACTCCAATTAAATCAGAAGAAGGAGAAAACTGGTGGCTTAGGAGCAATACAATATAAAGCTATACATGAACTTCTCAAACTAGTCTTAATTGACAAGACAATAAAAAAAACTGTGCATATGCTATTCAGAAAGTCCTTTCAAAGTCTCATGAAAGATGATGGATACTTTTTCTCACAGAATATTGAGCTGTGATATATATATAGCTTTGTCATTTGAGATAGTAACCACTGTGTTTTCTTCACCTCATTCATATATATATGCATGGATGCAGTTAATGTGCACATTAACTAGGTAAAGTAAGGAAAAACAGCAAGAGCATGCATTACAAATCATTTGCATGATGCGGGATTGTGCTGTCTGACATTTGGNACCTATATGTTAAGANAGTGGTTCCCAAACTGTGTGCCTAGGCTCCCTGGGGTGCCATGATGCTCTCATTGGGGTGCCACAAATTGTCTTTTCCGACATGGTGGCACGTTGCAAGTGTTTCTTAGAAGTGCAATTTTACTTCTT
>JABWIB010001575.1:5340-44560 GCA_016617825.1 Platyplectrum ornatum | reverse complement strand
AAGCACTGGATCCTTGTAAACTGCAGCTACAGTATATTACAGCTACAAATCTCCTGACTTGTTTCCTTCTCATAATGCTAATTTGTTCTAAAGGAACAAAATGAATGCAAATTCCTGATGTGCACTAAACACAGCTGCTGACAGCTACATGCTACAGGATCCCACACCTTCATTGATTGGTTTTATAGTTCTTCTGAGCACACAAGGGGGTGTTTACNAGAGCTGCAAATACCATTTATTAAAGAGATCCCAAATGATGGTAAAGACTGCTGATATGATTATCATTATAGGCAAGAGATAGTAAAACAATGTATAAGAATTGAAATAACAGTAAAAGTTAACACATTAGACCATAGTTTATAAAAATGCCAAACAAAGGAGAAATGTAACATGTAAGCACATGGTTTCTCCAGCTTATGGTGGGATGATAAATCTGATAATTTAGCAAACCAAAGGAGGTACACTTAAGTACAATAACCATAAAGTCACATATAATCTTCATTATTACTTTCCTCATTTTACCTCCCCTGCGGTTCCACATTTGCACATTCGTGAGTAAGTCAATAGTACATAAAGTCTGGATTTGGTCCAATGTGCAGGAAAATTATTCACTGTTTAGATTATATGCACGCAAATCCCCAGGGTTTCAAACCTCAGGCATTTACAGGGACACACAGAGTCTTGTTATGCCACACAGTACCACTTTCCAGGGCGCGGAGCCTAACCGGGGACTGGTATTCGTTAGAGCCTCTAATAGTGGGGATAGACTGGAGCTGCAGGCACCTGGCAGGTCGCGGACCCAAGTACGTTTCCCAGTGTAATGGGTGCACAGCAATCTCATACAGAGAACGTTCCACAGTGTAATGGGTGCACATACAGCGTACGTTCCACAGTGTAATGGGTGCACATACAGCGTACGTTCCACAGTGTAATGGATGCACATACGGTGTATGTTCCACAGTGTAATGGATGCACAGCAAAAGAAAGCAGAATAATAAGCACTCAATAGAGCGCACCCACAGTCAGCAGACCACAGATCTGAAGCACTCCAAGGAACCTGAGAACCTGAGCAGGAGAGAAGTAAGATAGGCAGGAACAGGCAAGCTCCACAAGGTACAATAGCTAAGAAAAGCTTGGGCTGTAACAGACGCTATGGCCAACTGATACCACAAGAACTTACCATTTATTTATTTGCGACCAGTTTTTATATAGCGCCATCATACACTTTACAATTAGTATCAGATAGAATTGGTGGGGATAGGTGCCCTGCCTGCAGGTTTACATTCTAAGGAGATTGATACATAGGTGCAATTACACAAATACGCAATGGACAATTTAGTCAGCTATCAGTTAATCTACCGGTATGTTTTGAGTGTGGGAGGAAGCCCATGGAGACACGGGGAGAACTTACAAATGCCACACAGATAAGGTCTTGTCCAGGAATTAAACTCATGAACTGTGCTGTTGGGTAAAAGTGTTGAACCATCCGTACATCAAAGAAAGCAAATGACAAACTAAAATAGAGCGCATCCACAGACTTTTAGGATATATCATAATGCTTTTAATTAGTTATTTATTCTTGTATTACAGGCATCTTCCATAGTCATTCAATAATATAACAGGAGGTAAGTTTGTCTTCATTGTAAGGTCTGGTTCATACAAGTTTTTTGTTTTTTTTACAGCACATAGTGGTAGGTCCCATTTACACTTTCATAGTGAGTCATACAGCTGTGAGTTTATTTTTCTTTATCATTAAGCTCTTATATAATATAAATATAATTAGAGATTTATATACTATTAAACTCTTTTTGTGCTTGTATGTTCCATTAATGGACATTTATAGAACAGCCTTGTCTATTTTAATCTGCATTGCTGTGTATTCCCTTTCGAAATATTATATTTTTAATATTTTCCATATTACCCTGTCCAAATATAAGCCAAAGGAAAACTTTTCCACATTTTCCTTTCACACATACTTACAGGTACAACTTATAGGTCCAGGGAGAATCATTGGGATCTATTTTATTTAAATATTTTCTTTGGAGAACATTTGGAGTATAGAGTTTAGAATGGACAATTCTTATGCCTTCAAAGAAACCTGAATCCTGCATTTTATTGTAATGACAGACAGACCCAGTTTATTAAATAGACAGACATTGCACCTTTAGCTATTAGACTGTAAAACAAGACTTTCCTAATGAATGGGTTATATGGAAATATTTTTAAATAAGTACTGAACTATTCTGGTTTAGTTGGTCCTTCTTTCCCAGGTTCTCACCTTTGTACAGTCTGAAATATGAGGAAATACGGTTGTAGAAATTATATTTATAGTGACAAATGTGGCAGGCTTTGAGGTTTCCATGCAGTACTTAGTGGAATTCACAAAGTTAGGCACAATACCTCTTAAAAACGTTAGCTTATGTTAGCACATTGTCAGTTTAGGTGGAGGAGTAAATGTTTCCAATAATTAAACTCTATGCCCATAAACAGTTACTAAGTATCTGCTGATATATTTAACATTTTAATAATCAGATCTAGGGGGAAAAAAAAANTTATTTAGTGTTGAAAAGAACATTTGTTATGCAATGCACAAATATATATTATTTTAAACACTAAAAAGAATTAAAAAAAAAGATCAGAGCATTTTATCTGATATTTTTCTATGCTATAGGTTTGATTTATCATTAAATTCTATCGCCTTCTGTCACATTTTAATATAACAGCAGTAAAAGTGGTTTTAAAACATAGAATTTTAGGTTTGTTCACATAAAAAAAATTCTTGCGACCTGTATTTTTGTGACCTTTTTTATAAACTACAAAATACTCTTGCCTAACCTATCAAGACCGTATTTCTTCCCTTGTATCAAGATATATCCGGGCTCATTTGCTCAGATATTCTGCTACCCAATAAATGCATTGATTATTTGGTTACAGGACTTATACACAGTCATTGAGGTTGTCCCTATACTTTTGGAAATTTCAAGCGCTCTCTTAGGGCCAGATTTAGATTTACTCTCTCATGACTTATACAATGATGAATTGCAGGGGAGGTAAAATGAATGTTAGTGTTTGCATGCAGAGAGAATTTATTTTTGCATTTTGCACACAGATACTGACAAGTNTTACTATTACACTGTTATTAGACTTGGATTACCCACTAGGCGACCTAAGTGGGCACATAGGGCCTGGCTGGGCTCCTGGGCCCGCCTAGCATGGTGATCCGGCCTGGGCCTAGTGGATGACTTCTGTGACAACTGGCTGTTGCGGGAGCTGGATGAGGAGGCGGCGTGCAGGCAGAGATGATCACTCTGACAGACATCCCATAGCGAGACACCGGAGAGGGGTGCACGCTCCCTACAGGTACTGCACGGCGTAATGATGCCCTGACGTTGCGCTCGCAATGCCAGCTCCCGCAGCAGCCAGCCCCAGGCCAGATCACCACGGTAGGCTGGCCCAGGAGCCCAGCTGATAAATGTATTTATATATATGTATGTGTGTGTCTGTGTGTATGTCTGTATATGTATATATATATATATATATATATATATATATATTTTTATATAACGTCATCTCTCACCTGTAATACTAATTTGATTGCAATTACTGCAATTCAACATGGTTTTGCCCATGAGAGCGTAAGTCATAAAAGTACAGCTTGAAAAAGTCTCCACAGACGAAACGCGTCGCTGGTTCCAGCTGAGAATAGATTTGTATCACAGCCTTAATTGAGACTCACCTATAGCCGAACGACAGTGAAAGATACTGTGAGAGAGGCAATTTAATCATTCTCCACTTGATCGGGTATCAATAGCCCGTGGGCTACGGGAGGAATACAGAGCTCCACCCAGGATTGAGACACATCATCGGACGGAGACACAGCTGATAGCCGCTGCACCGCGTGGAATATGGGAATACACGCTTGACTCCTAGTTATCCAGCTTTGAACCGAATGGTGGCCGTCTAAAACAACCCCAACCCGGGACAAGTTACCCACAATTGGACCTTTACATCATACTGTCCATCAAGGTTATATTATATTGAATTTCAAGGAATCCATCGTGGTGAGATACCATATACCATACAATCTCTATCCATACTACATAGGCTGATATGATACTATCGTCTCTCTGCTGCATATAGGAGCATTTATAAAATTGTATTTTATATATGTGTATTTTATATTTGTTTATTAAATTGTTTTTTATTCCAACCACTTGCATTCTTTCAGTCATTTTTGGATAATTCAGATTCTTGACCATAGCGCTGTCCTACAACTTTATTGTGAAACTTGTAAGTCATAAGAGTGTAAAGATATGAATCTGTCCCTTAGAATTCACCTTTTTAGTCAAGCTTACCAAATGCCTCAACTTCGTTCTTAAGTTTCATCCACCTTATTTTATCTATCTACCCTACAAATCACCTTGCCATTCAATTCCTCATTACATTTTATGATTTACACAAACTTCCACAATTTCTCTTTCCATACTAAAATTACCCCCAAATTGTACTATTAACTCTTTTACATGATTTAATATCTTTCAAATCATGTATAGCATTTTCCCTTCTGTATAAATCCTTGAGATCATATTGAGTGGAAGCTTGTGACAAGGGTCATCTTTCCCTCTCAAGCCATTTAATATTAGCCTGTTTTGTTGATGCACATTTGGCAGCAATTACAGTTTCAAGTTTTCTGAATATGATACCGCAAGCTTGGCACACATATCTTTGGGCCGTTTCGCCCATTTCACTTTGCAGCATTCATCTCCCTGTATTCTGACCAGTCTCCTAGTGGCTGCCCTGAAAAACATCCCCGAGCATGATGCTGACACCACCATGTTTTACTGTAGGATGGTATTGGCCTGGTAATAGGCGGTGCCTTCCTGACTAGATCCTGGCTCGATCGCTCAGTTTAGACAGCCATTCCTGGTGGTTCAGAACGTCTTACATTTTATGGATGACAGAGGTCAACGTGCTCATTGGGATCCTTTGACATGCTTAGTTTGTACTTTGACATGCACACTTAAGTTAAGGACCTTATATAGACAGGTGTGTGCCTTTCCAAATCATTTCCAATCAACTGAATCTACCACAGGTGGACTTCAGTTAAGTTGTAGAAACATCTCAAAGATCATCAGTAAAAAAACCAAAAGGATGCACCTGAGCTAAATTTTGCAAAGTCTTTGAATACATATGTACATGTGATTTATTTTTTTCGGATATATTTGCAAACATTTAAAAAAAAAAAAACGATGTCATTATGGGGATTTATGTACAGAATTTTAAGGGGAAATTAATTTGTTAAATTTTTTGAATAAGGCGCTAACATTACAAAATGTGCAAAACACAAAGCTTGTATATAGTAGTGGCACTCTCACATAAACAGGTGTCTTTAATAAAGAAACAGAAAATCTGCAGCAGACAAGGCACACCAACCGGGTCCTAGACTTACTAAACTACAGAAATGGAAACGTGGAGATGTTGCCCATAGCAACCAATCAAGTTCTCTTTCTCATTTTACTATTACATATTAGTGAATGTCAAATATACTCTGATTGGTTGCAATGGGCAAAAACGTCCCTATTCCAGTCCTACAGTTGAGTAAATTTAGCCCCAGGACATGTCATGTGTAAAACAAAAGTTTTGTACTTTTTTGCACATTGAAAAGTAGGGATGTACAGAATGTTAGCTCGAAACTATTATTAACAATAGCCTTTCTAAACATGCAGATTCCTTGGTCTAACATTCACATACACTGTTTTATTTTGTCACATATATTTTAACATCACATTATTCAATCTACACAGTTCGTAGGAAAGGAACCGGCCTTCAATTTTAAATACAACAGTTTATTAGAGGAAACTGTAATTGTCCTATTTGTCTCTAATGATATTGGAATCATTAAGAGACTCTGACATTTCCTTTTTAATCCATAGACCACATTGTATAGAATGAAAAAATACTGTAAAATTTGAACTGACAGGGAAAGAAATGCAAGTTGCCTAAAATGAACTGTTTAAATTACAACCTTATGTCCCATTGAATGCAATAAAATTATAAATTGTTTCACTGATAGGAATGCCTAGATGTGGGGCAAACATATAATACAGATAACAGACAACATACAGCATATTAATGTCAACACAGAGTGGAATGAAAAGATCTAGAACAACCTGGCTAATCATCAGACTGGAATGAATTCCTTTGTCATCCAGATATTCTCTGAGAAAGAATAATCTGTTTTATAAACATATAATAAGACTCTTATGCTTTCGTTTTGCAGATTTTTCTCATAACACAACTGCATTGTTCACTTTTTTCACCCATAAATTTGATTTATCTCATATGCGTTTTTCTTCCGGTAAAATAAAACTCTATTTCCCAACATTCTCCAAGGATTGTTTTCAAAAGTTATTTTTTTCTGCATGAATTACTAACCTCTTCAGAAAGGTAAGGAAAAGATCAAGACGTTATTCATTAGGTTTTCCGTGATCTGTTTTACAGACCTGGGTTTCCAAACTGTGTTTCCTTTTCAAAATACTTTTGCTGTCTTGCAGTTCAATTTCCTGTAGCACTGGCTATGTGCTGCACGGAATATCTGCATGCAAAATACCTCTTTATACAGTGTGCTTGAAAATACTGAACATAGATACCTCTCTTTTAAATCAAGTGCTTCTACAGTAAAATGATGTTTGTCATTGGTGCCTATGAGATAAGGTACAACTCTGGATCTCTCACTATATAGGGTTAGCATTGAAAGTGGCAGGCAGCTTATCATTATATATTTGCAATTGTGTAATATTTTAGAATTTTATTTTACAGATTAGCTGCTTAATGATAGGTTGGGTGCTGGGACATCTTTCTCTTATTGATCATGGGTCTAGAATTGCAGCCATGCGGGAGAGTGGAGTGAACTCCCCTGTCACTCCCCTTTTTAGCGCAGAATAGGCAGGAGTATGCCAGTGCTTACGTAGCTATTACACCCTATTTTAGGTGGGCAGGGCAGAACGACCATCCCGGCAGGTGGAACTTCAAGCTCACAGAACATTGTTCCGTTTGCTTGAATTTCCATCCGGCAACATCTGGAGATTGGCCTGTCTTCTGCACTCGGTGTGCAAACAGTATTATAGTTGAGAGATGCTCAGTATCTGTGTGCAAAATGCAAATTAAAAATATTCTCCCTGTATGCAAATATTAACATTCATTTTACCTCCCCTGCAATTCAACATGGTTTTGCATATTCGCTTGTAAGTTGTACAAACTATTGTCAGTAGTATGTAATGTCTGGATCAGGTCCTTAGTGAGTATTATAAGGCTGCTCCCAGGGTGTCTCAGAGGCCTTGTCTGTGCTAGAGCACCTGATGGTGGCAGTATGGTATGCATGGGCCCTGAAAGGCAGTATACGGTAAAGCGAAGCACTAATAATCAGATGCTTGTTAATAAACACCCGGGTTAACTGAATACAAGGAAACAGGTGCACACAAATACAACAGGTGTCAAGATCACACAGAGAACACTGTAACACAAGTAAAACCCAAATACAAATATTAACTTATATTCAATAGTCAATAATCAATATATTTAAAGACCAAAGGGTAACTGACATACAAATGACCAAAGGGTAACTGACATACAAATGACCAAAGGGTAACTGCCATACAAATGACCAAAGGGTAACTGACACAGGATAAAGCATACCTCCCCAACTGCCTGATTTTTAGCGGCATCAGGGCCAGGGCTTAGGCAGGACGAGAATTTATTGTCCTGTTTTCTACCCCCCCCCCCCTAAATTTATTATGGATATGGATAAAGGCAACTTGCACGGCAGTAACAGCAGGATACCTGAGTTAGCTATAGGCAGTCTTATATAGCCTAGCTGCTCAAATGCTAAGGGCAGGTCAGGGTGTACATACTTTCCATTGACTTACTGAACTGCTTTAAATTGCAGCCAAATCCACACCATGGGTGGGGAGTGAACTCATCTTTTACCGACCTTGAGTCTTCCATGCATATGGAGTATGGTACAGTCTGATACAGTCCATATGACATAATAGATACATTATGATGCATAGGCAACTATAGTTTTATATTGTATTAGTATTATACCAACATGGCCCTTGTTATTTTAGTGTAACATGCTCATAGTTTTGCCCTACTTTGTTGCTGAACACAGCATTTCAGGTGAGAGTCACCGTGTTTTCTTGTTTAAAGATGGACAGATTTGGCTAAAACAGTAACTGTATAAAATGATTATTAGTCTGGCAGTTGAAATGTCACGGACATTATTCCAGCTCACTTATGACACTTGTATGGTTCACTTGTGTTGGCACAATGTTTTATGTTACAGCAGTGAATTTAATCATGTCCCCAGAGTAGCAACACTGCTGCCCTACCATACAAAGATGCCTTAGGCTTCTGTGTCCACCACTCGCTCAAACTTTTTACATTTTTTTTTACCACACATTAAGACCCTTGGCTACCGTTCATGATGAAAGGATCATTAATCACTGCTGAACCACACAATCTCTTCATACATAAATAAAGATTATGTTTAGTTTCTTAATGATACAGTACATACGTGAACCACTAATTGGAAACAAAAATTCAATAGAGGTCTTTTCTCTAAAGGATCACAAATGGTGGACTGGAGGTAAATGGAACGGTGGAGGAACCTTGAGGGAAATAGGCACCTAAAAATAATAGTGGGGTTTATAATAAGTCATATATTTTATAAAATACATTTTTTATTTAAATACTTAAATTAAAGAGATATATGTTTGTTGCACCAATATATAATATGTAAAAAAAAAATCACAGGACACTGAAAAGCATTTGTTGATACGGGTCACTATAAGCAAAACAAAATATACTGTACCTAAAATGTTAGTCCCAGGTTAGGATTAAAATCATTATTTAATCGGAATTTACATAATTCATAAATTATATATATATATATATATATATATATATATATATATATATATATTTATATATATATATGGTCCTCTTATTTCTTTATATTTTTTTAAACAGAGTTAAGAGTTGTTTCTTTAATTAAAAGTCACAAAAGTATATCTACGATCCCCCAATAATTGCACAACTGGCATAAAAAGTCATTGGTCATTCTGATTGTTGATCTCAGAAGCATTGAGCTAAAACAATAGTTATTTCAACAAACTTTAATTTCTAAACAATTCCATAGAGATGTGTCTTAGTAATAATAGTAGTAGTACATTCTTAAGATGCTTTTCCAATATGAAATACAATTAATCAAACAGCACTTCACCTATTACTTTAAAATATAATTTTTATGTAATGTAACTAGACAACCAAAATATGATGTCATTTAACAATACTATCAACACTGTTATACAGGAAGATTTCACAGGTCAGATATATTATCTTACCTTAACATTTTTTCTGTGTTTTGTTATGAGAGATGCAGTTATTAGACAAAATTCCTTTTTCTTGCCCTAAGGCAACAATTTATTATAAGTCACTGGACTAAAGTTCATGATTTCACCTTCAAGAAGGTGTTCAGTTTGAGATGGTAACTAGTTATAACATGTATTTAAACAAGCAAGTTTAATATGTTAACCAGTAAAGTCTGTAGTTGCAGAGGGATATTGACTCCACTTACAATGACAACTGTGCAGAAGTTAGGATTGCATGAAAGGGCCTTTTCAAGCATGTAGTCAATCAACATTTGGAAAGCTGGATCTGTTAGATTCAGATCCATAGTGAAAATGCACTATGGACCTGTTTGATTCAGCTCACCATGCAAGGTCTGTGCCTGTAAGTGGGAGAGAGGAGTGAAGTCCCTTGTCACTCGCCTCTCTTGCGCGCTTACACTGCTATATGTCTGCCTTAAGCCACTTGCGTGGATCAGCTATCCGTGTGACCACATATCCACATGAATCCCCCCAAACCCTTCCCCTAATGTATAATTGAAATAACCCCCCCCCACCAATCTACCTACTGTAATTTAGGTGGCCAGAGGGAGGACAGGCCCAGAAGATGATTTCCTTGTGTATGGTACAATCTGCATGTGCACATCAGGCGCATGCATGCATCTTGGTGCACATTCCCCCGTAGTTAGTACTCCATCCTGCCCGAAATCCTGCCGAACCACATCTAGTACAGAAATAGTTAAAGCACTATAAAGGGATTGTAATAAATTGATAACTGTCTATGTCTATCTAGGGAGAAGAAGCAGAAATTTGAAAGGGACAGCTTTATTCTTCATACTTCTGATCTTAAGGCATACTTAGAAGTAAGAATAAATGACCTAAGCTTTTATAGATGAAAACAGAAGAAAGGGATATAATAAAAGCTTTGACATATATCAAAGGGTTAAGGGTACAGAAGGGAGGGATGTGAAGAATAAGCAAATGAGGACAGGTCTCCACAACCTACAAAATATATATGAAGACTTTGGACACTTCAGTAACAAAATCATACTATTAACCCCTCATCTTCAATGACTATCACTCACAAATCCAGAATACTGGTCTGTTCTCAGACTCTAATTAGAGTACAATTCGATTCGCTGATGTATTATGTTCATAACATAAAAAGCCCACCCAGTCTGTCCAGCTGTTAGAATACCCCTATACTTTATGCATGTTTAAATTGTTCTACTGTGTTAGCCTCTACCTCCTTATATCAGAGGTATTATACTACCTTTTCAGTGTAGTAGTTTTTCAGCACATTTTTTCTATACCTACCACGCTTGTTTTTAATTATCATTCTTTAAAATAAATTCCACCGCCCTGTATTTGGTTACAAATCCTTGATATATTTGAAGGCTGCTATCATTTACTTGGCCCTTTTCTGCTCATAGCTTTATGTTTAGTTCCTCAATGTTTACTGTGTCGCATAGTTTCCTTTCTGCCAGATATGGGTCCAGAACCTGATATAAAAAGATAGGGAATATACATGCTTTTCATACATAAAGTACAATAATTCACACCAGAACGCAGCTACCCAATATGCATTCTGTGCAGAATTCATTCTCCACATGGAGGGCGCCAGAGATAGAAATGGTGAGTGGGCCTAGATAGTTAAATCATACAGTAACTGCTCGCCTAAGCCCTTATATAGATCCAGTATTTCACCCGTGCAATATTGCAAGCAGAATATTTAATGGTGCCTTGGACATTAAATGAGTGCAGATGGAATGCCCTGCTCTCCTGCATGTGAAACCTAGGATAGCGTATTCTGTAATGAAGGCTAACGTACAGAATTTGCTATAAACATAGGATCAAGCCCATGGCCTCCATAACTGAACACAGTATTCTAGATAAGGCCATACCAATGACCTATAAAGTAGCATTACTACTTCATTTTATATGGTGCTAATTCTTGTACTATTAAATATAACAATGCATGTCCAGGTCATGTACAGAAAATGGGAAGAAGCAAAGAAGCATTAGTTATGTATCCAGTTAAATTGTGTGGTTCTCCTGTGTGTATTTAATACATTTCTTAGTCTATCCTATGGATCGCATTGCATCAGAGGTCAAAGTGGACATTTGGAGATTTGTAGGTTTTATTGTGGGAAAAGTGAATGTATGGCATGCCACCATGTACTACACCCCCCCCCCCCCCCCAATTTAGGGAGATTGCAGGAAGATTGAAAAGTGGGGATGTTGCCCATATCAACCAATCAGATTCAAGTTCACATTCTCCAGTATGTAAAATTAAATTGAGAGCTTAAATTTGATTGGTTGCTATGGGCAATATCCCCACTTTTCATTCTCCCTGCTTAGTAAATTTAGGCCTTATGCAGGGAGAATACTTTATTTTTGCATTTTGCACACAGATATTGACCAGCATTACTGTTACACTGTTATTAGACTTGGGCTAGGGAACATCATTCAACTCTAATACTGATTTCATTTAATTAAATTTAAATCCCCTGCGGGGGGCGGAGCCTGGACTAGCATGGAGTAGGACGCTAGTCATATCAGCTCCGCTATATATCCTGCTATTTCTCCTGCCAGTGGACTCTCCCTCCTGCCCTGACCACCTGCACCTGGTCCTGCAAGCACCCCGTACCCTGCTGCTGCCTGCCTTCGTTCCCGGGGCTCTCTCCCTCCTCGCAGCCTCCGTCCCCGGCGCTCCCCTGCTTCCCCCCCCCCCCGTCAGCGGTCCTCGCGGTGCCTCTGGCCTGCTGTGCCTCCTCACCTTCTACTCCTGTGGGGAGCCGTTGCGGTGGGGCTCTTGTCACGGCCGCTGGCGGTCCTGGCGCACGGCTGCTGGGGACTGCGGGGCTGTCTCCCTCTGGGCGCCATCTTGCTCCCTCCACGTGGCGCCGGGCTGCAGCGTTCACCGCTCGGCGGCTATCCCTCCTTCTGCTGTTGTCAAATCCCCTGGAGGAAGTTGCTGGGCTGTTCTGCAGCCACCACCTCGCTGCCCCAGCTTCTGTGGTCTGTCCTGGGACCCTCTCCTCCTCGCCTGGCTGCATCTCTGTGTGACTGCTGGGGGCCTGCCACCTCTCCACAGTGTTGCCACCATTTTGCCTCCCATACTACTACTCAACCTGCCTCAGAGTGCTTCTACACCGCTGGCTGAGCTTCCATACTGCTTTTTCCACTGTGCTGCTGCTAAGCTTCAGTGGATTGAAATTTACATCTCCCTACTACACTTATTGTGACTGCACCTAACTCTCTGCCTCCACTTCACTCAATTGCTGTGCCCGCGGAACTGGTGCCCACTGTATTGTTGCCTCAGCGAACGCCTCCACTCCTCTCGCCATGGGCAAGACTGGTGCTACCCCGGCGGCTAATTCTGCCCGCCTCACTAAATTCGCTAGGCAGCCTGCTGCTGATCCACCTGCAGACTCCCCTTCTCCGTCTACATCCCAAGCTGTGACTCCTGATGATGCTCCGGCTGGTGCAGAGGCACCCACCTTGCAACATGTGCTGTCTGCCATTTCCGCCTCTGAAAAACTCCTCCTGGAAAAATTTGCTGATGAGGTACAGATGGATGGATATTCGGCAGGATATGCATCAGGTTAAGGAACCGGTTGCTGAGACTGAACGCTGAATCTCCCTGCTGGATGACACTGTCGTGCCTATTCCTGACCAAGTTGCCACGCTCACTACCGAAATTCAACACTGCAAGGCGAAGCTATCCGATTTGGAGGGCAGGATGCGCCACGATAATGTAAGATTTGTTGGTCTCCCGGAGAAAGTAGAGGGCACCGCTCCTGAATCCTTTTTGATGTCGTGGCTTACGCAAGCTTATGGCGCATATGCCTTACACCTCACTTCACGGTGGAGAGAGTGCATCGCCTTCCGTCTACACTTCCCAAGACGGGGTCCCCACCTCGCACATTTATTGCCAAGTTTCTACATTATCAAGACCATCCTGCGTCTGGCCCGCACTCTAGGACCACTGCTATTTGAGGGTCATACCGTCTCTGTCTTCCCTGATTTTACAGTTGAAGTCCAAAAAGCCAGAGCATTGTATTTACCAGTCAAGAAGCGTCTCCGTGATCTGGATCTACCTTATGCAATGGTATTCCCTGCACGCCTTCGTGTCACGTTTGATGGTTCTGCGCGTGTCTTTAATACGCCTCAAGACGTCTCCACCTGGCTTGATAGCCGCTTACGTGCACAGCCCCGTCCAGAACATTGAAGGCGCCTTCGGTCTTGTAGGTTTACACTACTGTTTTTGTCCACTGGACTCTATTCTCGGAGCTGTCCGTCTAGAGATGGCTTCCACGTTTCCCGCGTCTCCACGGACTAATAAGTATTATCTGTGTTTTGTATTTTGTACTTTAGAGTTGTATAAGACGGGATAGTTTGGGTTTTGTAGTTTTGGGCTGAAGTATTTCAAAGTTTGTATGGAAATACAGGGTGGGTTTGGGATTGTTGTTCTCACTGCTAGCACTTGGTTTTATGCGCAATGTACTGTGTTTTTGTTCCTCATTGAGCTGTGTATGTATTGGTTCCTCCTATATTTTTTTCGTGACTCCTCATAGCTGCACATACTGTAAAGGGGGGTGTTGATTTCACCCTCCTCACCTGGAATACTAGGGGACTTAATGACCGGGTTAAACACTCTCTGGTGCTTACTCAGGCTAGAAAATCTAATGCTGACATTATCTGCCTGCTGGAGACTCACCTGACGGGGGGTAAATTGTTGTCCCTTAAGCACCCCTGGGTGGGATACGCCCAGTTTGCCTCCAACTCACATGGGGTCTCTATCCTTGTACGCAAACGCCTGCGTTTCACTCTAGACCATGTCAGTACTGACCCGTATGGCAGGTATGTTTTCCTTAGGGCGACTGTGCACTCGGTTCCCTTCATTATCCTGGGTGTTTATATTCCCCCTCCATACAGTGTTGACGTTCTGGGGGTCACCTTCATCTCCAAATCCCCAGGTTTGGATGTTGTCTGTATGGGCGATTTTAATAATGTCCTAGACTCTACCCTTGACCGCTGGAATGAATACTCCAGCCATACAGGCCCTGTTATCACCCCCTTCGCTAAATTACTACATGAGATGGGCCTAGTCGACCCCTGGAGGCTCCGTAATCCCTCTCGCTGCCAATACTCCTGCCATTCCTCCTATCACCGCTCCCTCTCTCGCATTGATTTAATTCTGGTGTCCCCGACTGTTCTTCCTCAGGTGCGTGCTGTGGATTACCTCCCCAGAGGCGTTTCTGACCACTCACCAGTCACCCTTACCCTCCGTGGT
The DNA here is from genome assembly GCA_016617825.1 of Platyplectrum ornatum. Lineage (NCBI taxonomy): Eukaryota > Metazoa > Chordata > Amphibia > Anura > Limnodynastidae > Platyplectrum > Platyplectrum ornatum. Next base: position 29,854 of record JABWIB010001575.1, on the reverse strand, counting down.
GATCATGGCATTCAATTTTGGCAACTTAATCCCTTCTGGCTCTCCCTCATGGGCACTGGGTTGGATCTTGTTAGTATATGGACAGACTACTTTTTGCACAACTCCGACACTGTCACTGCTGTCACTGTATGGGAGGCTTACAAGGCTGTCTTACGGGGTTCATTTATTAAAAGTGTAGCACACATTAAGCGGCTCCATAGGGAGGAGGAGGAGGCCCTGGAGCGGAAGTGTAAAGACCTGGAGGAGCGGTATCTCTGCTCTCGGTCGTTGGATGATCGAACGCCCTGGCTCGCAGTGCAAACTCAGTGGGTTGATTATTTATATGCCAAATCCAAGCGCAGACTGCTGTTCCATAGCCACTCCCTGTACTCTCAAGCTGACGGCGGGGGCAGTTACATGGCCTGCCTTACTAGGGAAGCCCGCGACCGCAATGTTATCTCGGCTGTGCTAGACTCCACCCTGACTGACCGCCACACTAGCCCTGAAATAGCAGAGGTCTTTTTCCAATATTTCCAGACGCAATACGCCTCCCAGGCCATGTACACTCCTGACCAGCTACAGTCTTATCTAGCTACTATCAACCTCCCTACCCTTTCTCATGATTCCATTACCTTTTTGGACTCTCCTTTTACTATTGAGGAGGTCCAAGTTGCCCTCCAGTCCTTCCCTAACCGTAAGTCCCCAGGGATTGACGGGATTCCCATTGAAGTCTATAAAACGTTCCCTCAGTTTTTTGCCCCTAAACTATTAGAATACTTTACTAAATTCTACGAAGCCGGCTCACTCCCCCCCCTCCTCTATGTCTGAGGTGCTAATTGTTCTTATACCAAAACCTGACAAGGACCCCCTCAAACCTGAGTCATATCGTCCCATCTCATTACTCACAACTGATGTCAAGCTGCTGGCCAAGATTTTGGCGACTCGGTTGAATGCGGTTATTACCTCCATTGTCCATCCTGACCAAACAGGGTTTATCCCTGGCAGATCAACCGCTATCAATTTGCGTCACCTGTTTAGTCACATTCAATTGGCCAGCCCTGATATGACGGACGCGGCAGTCCTCTCCCTAGATGCAGCCAGGGCGTTCGACTCTGTAGAATGGTGCTTCCTTTGGGCAGTACTGCGGTGCTTTGGCTTTGGAGATCGCTTTATTAACTGGGTCAAACTGCTCTACTCTGCTCCTACAGCCCGGGTGTTTGTTAATGGATACACTTCTGCTCCCTTTGCTCTGGGTCGGGGCACCCGATAGGGTTGTCCCCTCTCCGCGGCCCTCTTCCCTCTTGCTGTGGAACCGCTGGCACATATCATTCGTACCCATCCTGATATTGTGGGCCTCCCGGCAGGACCCTCAACAGACACCATTGCATTGTATGCGGACGATATCCTAATATTTCTGAGAAATGCTACACTGTCTATGCCCAGTCTGCTGCACACAATGGATGTCTTTGGCCTGTACTCTGGGTTACGCATTAATTGTGGCAAATCATATATTTTTCCCCTGGGCCAAGTAGACTCTGCTAGAGCCCCCCTTGTATGCCCCATGCAGTGGACTACCCGCTCCAAATACCTGGGTATCTGGATTTCACATACACCGTCCGACTATGTGCACCTCAACATTGAGTCCATTCACACGTTCTTCAAAAATAAACTGCACCTCTGGCGAAAACTCTCACTGTCACCGGACGCATCAATTTAATTAAAATGGTGATTCAGCCGAAATACCTCTATGTGTTACATCATTCCCCTGTTTATCTCCCCCCCAAAATTTTTGCTCTCATCAATAGCCTGCCCTCTTCCTTCATTTGGGCGGCTCGTAAGCCCAAACTCAAAATAGCGACCCTCTCTCGTTCTAAAAGTGATGGCGGTTTGGCTTTACCAAATTTTAGATTCTATTACATTGCCTCCCAGCTCGCTCATTTACGGTCATGGATTGGTTCCCCTGATGTTGCCTACTTGCCGATAGCTCTGGTCCATCACTCCCTCCCTCACCATACCATCCTACAAGCTCTACTGGTGGGTAAGTCCACGGCACGCACCTGCTCAATAGTTAAACAGGCCATTGAGGTGTGGAAATTTACTGACGCACTGTTTCCTCGTGAGGGGGTTGATCCAGATATCCCTATTTGGCACAACGCTACACTACCTGAGCTCAATGCTCATAGTCCGCATTGTCACTGGTCCCTGTCTAAACTCCGAACCCTGGGACAGCTCTATGTGGAATCCACGCTTAAATCTTTTGTCCAACTTAAGGAAGAATTCTGCTTCCTTCACTCTGAATGTTTTGCATATCTCCAGCTCCGGCACGCCTTGGCATCCCAATTCCAAAACTGCCCTCCTATTTTTGCCCACTCCAAAACTAAGCAGCTCTTACAGCGCCTTCCAACTGCAAAACTTATTTCCACCCTTTATGGTTCTCTCCTTACTGCACTCCCTCCCCTCTCATTGACTGCACTAGGAGACAAATGGGTGACCGATCTTGGCCCTGTGTCTGATGACTTATGGTCTCAGATGCTGGGCTGTACCACTGATGCCACGGCGTGTCTATGCTATCAACAAATACACTTCTATACGCTCCATAGAGTGTATTACAGGGCTCGAAGTGGGGGTGTATACGGGGGTATGCCATACCGGCACTTCTCCCACTGATGTAATGGAAACATTTAAAATCTCTATTGACTTCCATTATTTCCTATGTTTCCATACCCCCACTTCTGAATGTCCATACCCCCACTTCTAAATTTCCACTTCGACCACTGGTGTATTATACCCCGTTACGCATGCAGCGGCTGGGCCTCTGCTCTACGGCAGACTGTCCGAAGAGTGGTGCCTCAGATGCTGATTTCCTGCATCTTCTGTGGAGCTGTCCTAGGGTTTCTCAGTTTTGGTCTGCAGTTTTTTTTTTTCATGTACTATTTGAAAATCTTTAATAAAAATTGACTGAATTAAAAAAAAAAATTTTAATCCCCTGCAATTTAACATGGTTTTGCCCATACTTGACCAAATCATGAGTGCATAAAGATCTGAATCTCAGAATGCTCATCCTGCACTGTGACAAAAACGTGCAGAAACGTTATTTCTGTGTTCAGAAATAATGACATTTTAAAGGCTGTTCATGAGAAGTTTATGACCTTAAAGAAACCTGTTGCAACTTATCTCTACAATTATTTAATCACCCTCCATGTTTCCTAAGGGAGCATCTATCAAGATCTCACGTATGATATCACACACGCTTTAGCCTCGTAAGAACATTTGTTTCTGGCTGTTAATTAGGCTCATATTGCAGTTCTTGCTGTTGGCACTGGAAAACGATGTAACACTTATCTAAAACTTACTACAGCAGAGAGTATTTTACGTACATTAAAATAATAAGACAACTGTTTTTCTTGCTGTAGCAGTTCATTTTCATAGTATAAGCAAGTCACTTTATTAAAATAAATTCCAATAATTGACAGCATATGAAAATATTAGGAGATAATAGCAGATCACTGCTACGTGCTGACTGGTTATTTTTGAAATGCACATGATGCTCTATTTTGTGAGTTAAATGCTGAATGGTGATCTCAAGTCTTTCAATGTGAGGTTTTATTTTAACATTGCATATATTCAGACGGTTATGTTCCACGTTACACAATGGGTAAGATTAAATTGGGTGCAAAGCGCAGAGCCGCATATAGAAAATTGCTAATTTTTGGTACCGTAAGAGATGAGAAAAAGCGTGCTTCATACATTTTCCAGTCTTCATGCTGAATTTAATCGTGCCCAATGGATTCATTTGGTAATTTTAAGTATTTCTAGGCACAAATTATTTTTTATGCTATGGAAGTGTGTGAAGGAGCCGGATAGTATGTCATTTTGTGCGGTCATATAAACCTTGCTAACAGGTTACATCTCAATAGATTTAAATTGATTTAACAAAGGCTGCCAGATTAATGGAGGAGCAAAATACTTTAAAATACTATGCCATTATATGTGTTGATCAGCTGGGATTTAGGACACAGGCCTGTGAATTGTGGATCAAGAAATCATGGTGGACAGCTCAGATTATAAAATAAGAAAGCAGGACCGGATCCAGGGCTAACCAAGAACCACTTGTGCGGGAGAGGGGAATTAACTCTTCTGTCACTCCCCATCTCGTGTGAAGGTGGCAGTGGATGCATACACTGCTATACCCCTGCCTTGTGCGGATCAGTGGCTGCCCTCACTGTAAAAATGAAATCATCCCCTTGCCCACCTAGCCTAATTTATGTGGGTGGAGAAGAAGGACCAGCCCAGCGGACGGAACTTTTAGCACGCGGAAAATTGTTCTGTATTTAATCTTATTAAATTTACCATTCCCCGCTACAACATTTATCAAATTAGTAAACATTCTGAAATAAAAAAAAACTCTTAAACTTCTCCCATGTATCCCAGAAGAGTTGTCAAATCTCCAGGGGACCTGGACTGAAGGCAGTGATTTATTGTATATCACTTTTTTCAGCCCTGATCATTACTATGGTGGCGGGACTTGATGTCGTCAAGTCCTGCCCACCCATAGTAAAGGTATCAATGTGTCATCCAGGGGGTGGGGCTTCTGCCGTGATCTGTATAAATTACAACATCTGTCCCACCCTGTGCTGCCCTGTTTTGTCAATCTTTTCTGCATTAGTCCTGTTTATTTGTGCAATTTGATATTGTACGATTAGTAACTGGAGGTTTGGGGCTATGGAATTTTTAATGCCTTACTTATAAGCATTGACTTTCACATATACTAACAAACTGAATTACATNGTAACAATATTATTGCAGTTTTTCTTATTTTTGCACTGATTTAGCTGTACAAACATGTGGTGTACGAAATTCAGGAGTGACCATATATCGCTCTTCTCAGACATTGAGCCTTTTTATTCATCTGATCTTTAGAGCAGGAGATTATATTGTATTCAGTACCACCTGGAACAGCATTGAAACATAATGTGTTTCAGACAACCACATAAACTGTATCACAGCTAGGAAAGCACATTCACAAAGTCTTTCCTTCGCAGAAGTTCTTGCTTGTACTTCTAGCTAATGATTTGTGATTGGACTTTTCCATTAATTATCTCATTTAGTCACAGAAAACACATTTTACAGATGCTCTCCAGTGCATTTAACTAATGTGTTCTGGCCATAGTGCCATTCATTGTACAAGAATGTGTAACCTAAGCTTTTCCGTTTTTATCCGACATTTTGAAGTGTTTCATTTGGCAGAGGACCATCAGCCTGAATGATTACATTTGTGACTTGATAGGTGATTAAACATCTTTATGTCAGATAAGGTGTCTAACCAAAAGTTTGAGGAAGTTTCACTTCCTAAATGAAATTGAAAGTAGTTATATGGAAAGAAATAATTCCCAAACTGTCATTTGACATTACTGATAAGGAAAACAATGATACATTCCTAATAAAGCAGCACCTTGTTTAACTTATAGACCTATCTGGAGATCTGGAGTAAATATATATATATATATATATATTTCTGTAGATCGTCACTCCTCTTTTGTATTGACACAATGCCCAAGTGTTATAGGGAATTGTTGCTTTGGTACCTGTGCTATAATATTATCCCTGACGAAAAACTCATTACATTGGACCATGTATTATTAAAATTACATTTTGTTGTACCAAAAAAAAGTCTCATGAAGTGCCTGAACACAAGCTTCGATTATATATGTGTATATATATATATATATACACACACATCTGAGGAGATTAAGTAATCACAATTTATTTACAATGAAGTGTGGACAGTGCAATTATCTGCTACTTCACTTACTAGGCATATATTAGGACAGGGTTGTCAATCCCCCCAGGAGTTTCCGAGGGACTTCCGAATTCCCCCCTGGACCTTTTTAATAACATTTATGCTAACAATGTTCAAAGTGAGATGAATAGCAAAACTGGCCAAAAAAGTCAATCTAAACATAGAAACACAACGTCAGTGTGTTTTATTTACATTATTATATTTAATACTTTAAAATGTAAAAAAAAAAAAAAAACCAAGATTGATGTGAGGCAATCACAGGCGACCTCCAGATTTTGTACAAGTACCTCACCACTGGGAGTGTGTATTATGGCTTACTAAAATCCAAGCCAATGGGTTAAATTGAAAGCAGGTCTGTAGAGAGGTCAATAGTTTGCAGTTAATAAAGCAATGACATTATTAAAATCTGTGTATGTGAAAAGAATGTATGACATTTGGGAAAGGAAGTACTGGTGGACATGGAAAGCTGTCTCCTGGTTGGTTTTCATCACCACCTACACATACTTTTGGCAGTGTAGATTATAGTAAGTTTCCTTGGGACAAGTGATTTTCAGAAAGAAACAAGTGTGATAACTATTATGGCCTTTTCAAGAAAATGTAATGAAATAACACACAGTGCAGAGCAATTTATTTCCAATAGCAGCTAGTTGGGGTAAAACACTGTCTAAAAAGGTTGATAAAATCACTGCTTGTAAATAAAGCTGATCATAACTAAATATGAAATATGTTTTATTTATTTTCCTATATTATTTTTTATTATTACAAGTCTGTTTACAATAAATGGATTATGGGGGATAGTATCCAGAGTTCCAAATAGGAAGAGATTAGATGGAATATTACATAAACATTACATAAACATTACATTTTTTGCAAACAGTATTAAAGTTGCATATAGTTTCATAGTAAAACTGGCCAGTATCTGCAACAAGCAAAACCAATGTATTTTCTCTGTCTCTCTGGACATGTATCATTGTCTCTGTGAGTGCCTCTTGGTACAATGTATTTTTTTGTGGATCTGAAGATATGCAATGGGTAACTCTTTACTGTGTAATGGGTGAAGGTTGGGAATGTTGTCACTAGCCATGCAGCATGGCTAGTGTTCACTGGTTTAGGCTGATGGTTATCACTGGCTCCCTCCAGAGGACAGGGGAAGAAAGCGGGGGATCATCTGAGGGAAGAAGAGGAAAGGTGGAACTCGACTTCGCAAGTGAGTCTAAACAGCTTGGTGGTGTCTCTGCCTGTATCTGTATGACTCCGCTTGCTCAGCAAGTCAGCTGCCCGATGAGAAGTGAAAGAGGTTGTGGCATGAGGTCGGTGGTGTCTCTGCCTGTGTCTGTATGACGAGTCCCGGACTGCTCAGCTAGCTTGGCAAGTCAGCTGCCTCGGTGAGAAGGGACAGGGGATGTGGCATGAGGTCGGTGGTGGCTTCCTGTCTTGGAGGGACCTACACAGAGATCCCCACCTGAAGGAGGACTTCCAGAGGAGTAGGTTGCAGGTAATTACTATTGCCAGTAAAAAAAAAATACCGGCACGGCCTCCTGATAGAATTAGAATGAGTAGGGTAGAGGGAGAAATGTGGGTAAAGATGATAATTAAGGAGAAGCTTATGGGGACAAAATAGGATTGGTCAGTAGTACTTAACCTGATTCAATAATGGGTAACAGGTACACATCAGAAAAGGTTGAGAACCACCACTCTTATGCTTTACATAAAAGTGATAGAGGTGTAATACTAGACAAGGCCATTATTTACCTTGTATTTGATTACTAGGCAACTAAGATTGTTGATATTGCATAAATCATCTCCATTAGGAAGCAATTTTTTTGTGGCTATATCACACTCCCACATCATTCCATTGCTACAATGCTTTGTATGGCCACCGTTGTGGAAAGTGCATTATGCAAATTTCCCTGTAGACGGAAGAAGTCCACTCCACCCCATTGGCAGGGGAATAAGTATGGAGGCCCTTACATTAAGATTTACACGTTACACACGTTATTGGTTAAATGCAGAAAAAAATATTTATTTATGCTTATTTATTAGGCGTTTCAATGTGTCAGAATGAGTGGGGGAGTGGGGCCCTGCTCAAAAGCTTACATTCTAGGGGAGATTGGGGGTTTGATACATAGGAACAATTACACATGGACTAGGGACTAATTAAGCTGGTAATTAAGCTACCACCACGTTTTTGGGATTTGGGAAGAAAACCAGAGCTCCTGGAGGAAACCCACGCAGACACAGAGAGAAATACAAACACAGATAAGGTTCTGTCCGGGAACCGTGCAATCTGCTTACTAAAGAAGGGATATCCGCTTACTACACAAGGGCTGAACCCATTAGAAGGCACATGCACAGATCCCACCCTGTTGTCTGTTCTCTGGATCCAGACCCTTAATGATCTTAGATGACTGTGCATGCACACTCTAACTTGCATACAATGCTTTTTCCCAAGTCTAGATCTGGTCCAGCAGTGAGTCTAAATCGCTATAATTGTGCACAGTCTTGAGGACTAAGGGGCTGATTCAGCCCTGCGTCTCTGCCAGCCAGTGCGTCTGCGATTCCGGCAAATGCAAATGAGAAAAGGGGCGTTCCACGGCCCTTTTCTCATTTGCATGTGCGCCTTTGTCAGGACATGGTGCAGGCGTAGCGCAGAGGAACCGAGGCAGGTATAAAAAAAAAAAAAGCGATCGCTGCGAGCACACGCTGGCAGAGGCTCCGGACACAGCGACCGGAGCCTCTGCGGTTTGTAACATAGCGCAGGGAAGTGGGGCATAAGGCATGCCCCTCTCTCTGCGTGCGGCCGCCAAATACTTTGAATCAGGTCCTAAGCATCTAAGTAGCTACTCGTACACACCTTAGTTATGACCCTGGGTGCAGGCACACTATACGTTTTTATAGAGCAAACAGTATATAGCATAATCTGTTGATTTGGCTGACTGTGACAGACAAGAGGAAGTAATACCACCTGCCATTCATAAAATCCAGTGCCTGTGAATAAACGGACGTGCACTATTTTTATTAGGATGAGGTTTGTAGAAACCAGCCCTAATAGCATAATTGGGGCATGGTCACATATTGCTGAATTCAATAATAATTATCATAATGATCTGTGATGGTGACTTACATATATGCTTTAACAAATCATTACAATGCAGTAATATAAAGTACCATCATATAATGGCCGATGATCTATTTCCCTGATGGCTAACCTGTGACACTCCAGATGTTGTCGAACTATAAGTCCCATCATGCTTTGCCAGCTCGTGCTAAAGGCTCAGCATTCCAAACTCTAGGCAATGTATGATGGGACTTGTAGTTTGACAGCATCTGGAGTGTCACAGGTTAGCCATCAGGGATCTATTTACTACATCCGCCATTTGACAACATATTTTTAGTGTTGATTATATTTAAACTATAGACAAAGTGATCGATTGATTCCGTTGATTATACCCACGTGTTTTAAATGAGGCTTAAAAGTAATATTTTCTGGTATTACTAGTATCGACTGAAACATCATAAAACAGTACCAATTAATATGTATAGCTGGACTAAGCTCAGCAAAAAGTAGATTTATTTATTGGGTTTATTTCAGTTTATAAGTTTTGTGTTTGTTGGCACAAAAGTGATATCTATTCATATTTTGCGTTCAGAACAAAACTGCTTGTTGTAGTAGTTCACCAAGAGGTTTGTTGCATATCTCTTCTGAAGATATGTTTTATATTTTTATGTAAAGCTAAAAATGATGTTCCCCAAACTACTAACAGGTTTCCGTGTACTGAGTTTACAGGAGGCAGTGAAAAGTAGAACAAGATGTAACTAGAAAAGAACTGCTGGCCACATGATTGGCTGCTGAATTATTTGTTTAGGCATTTATTGCTTCAGTGATCCAAATCCTGTGGAGTGTTTGTCATGCAACTGGCTCTTTGTTTAGAAGCCACAATAATTTGCAAATGTTTCCCCTCACTGAAACGACTATTGGTGATTAAAGGCTAAACAGAACAATACATCAAATATATGAACAAAATACCTCACTGAAAGGAACATTGCTAGTTTTTAAAGCCTTTGCTTACTAACTGGTAATATGTCAATATTTTGATGAAAAAGCCCTCATGCAGAATATTTAGTAATCATGTTCAGTAAAAGTTAACAGTTATTATAGAGACCAATGTAAAGAGATATTGAGGAGTCACACATGTAGGAGAAGCTTTATTAAAATGTACACTTTCAAGAAATGCGCTCTTTTGGAATACATGGGTCCCATCAGAAAAGGGGAAAATGGGGTTCCCTGATGACTTTGCTAGAGCTGCTACAGGGAACCTGTTTTCAATAGTAAGTGACTTAAACCATTTAAACTATGATCCCTCTTTGGGAATCCTTGAGTGCTAGGTCATTTCCACTTTTAAGAACTCATCTAAACACAGGAGAGATCCTGCTCCATCTTATTAAAATCCACATTTTTCACAAGTTAAAAACTATTTCTACACTTTTTTATATGGGACTTAATAAGGTTTAATTTAACAACTTGCATCTTCTAACCATATTAGTGGCAACAGCCACATAACATGGCATTATATACAGCTTTTATTATTTTGTCTATTTATACGGTGCCATATAATTTCTGCAGCGCTGTACATAGTGAAAAGTACATACATAGCATGGGGTACAGTGTAATGGTATAGAATACAATTTGAATAAAGCTATTATGAATATGCAGATGGTTCTATCAGTGACAGGACATGGAATTAAAATAAAGCTATGACTGATTTACTTTCATTAGACACTGGTTCTCAACATTTCGTTTTTCTTTATTTGGAGCGAGGGGGATTACCAGGTACCTGTTATGGAATCAGGTCAAGTACCATTATAATATCATTATAGAAACATAGAAAGTGATGGCAGATAAGATCCACATGGCCCATCCAGTCTGCCCTGTTGTGTATTTAAAACTATACCAACCTAATTTTAATTAGCCTCCACCACTTGCGATGGGAGGCTATTCCACTTATCCACTACCCTTTCAGTGAAGTAATTCTTTCACTGAAATGTAGTTAGCCTCCCATTGGAGGCTATTTAGACCAAAGGTTGAGAACCCCTGCATTAGGCCTTAAGAAGCTTATTCTTCCTTCAATGCTATCCCTAGTTCAGCATCTGTTTTATTATGTTTTTTTATCAGAGGTTGAAGACCAGGCTTCCTTGGTCCTTGAATTACTTGAACTGGCAAGTAAATCTTACCATGTGGTACAGGTAGAATTTCAAAACCCATGTAAATAAGTGTATTTGTTGTAGAAAACATTCTACATGATAAATAGATCAATTAATTGTTTCAGACTTTTAGTATACATATTACAAAAAATATGCGCCTACAAATATGATTTTTGTTTAGGCTTATTTAAAATTTTGACATGACTCCACCAAACATTTGGTTTGCATATGCAAAGTTCAGAGATGTAAAACCGGGAAAAGTGTTTGAGACATGTCTTTAAATAAAACAGATCAGAGAGAACTGCAACAACTTATTCTCAATTACAAATATTCATTTCTAAACGCATAACAAGACAAGAAAGAGGAAAAATACAAATGTATAATACAAATAAGGATGTAAGTAATTATTCAACTCAGGCACCAAAACCTTACCATCTATTGCTGGTACCGTGTTTCCCTCATAAAAAAATACGATAGGGCTAATATTATATTATATATATATATATATATATATATATATATATATATATAAAATAAACAGGAAGGGGGCGCTCCATGGTGTAATATCATTTAACAACGTTAAAATTCAGGTACTCCTATATATATTCGCATACCAAATAGTTAAAAGCAAAAGCTAAAGTAAGCCCAAGCAGTGTAACTCAAATCGTGCACATCACCGGATCCGCCGAATGGTTCCCTGTCTGGCGCTGGAGACGTTCTGTGCCGCTGCTTGTTCCACGAGACACTCCACTAATGGTCCCGCCTCAACGCGTTGCGTCACCAAGGACTTCGTCAGGAGGCTTCTTGGAGTTGGAACAGGAAACAACTCCGTTTTTGGATTAGGGGAGCAGTGGTCAGGAATTTGACCTGGTGGAAAAGAACTGTTAAGCTGCCGTAAGCATACCCACGGACTCTCTGGACACTTAGCATTTTTTTCTATATATAGTACACTCACGGTAGAGCGCATTTGTTAGTTTTTGATATATATATATATATATATATATATATAAGATAAATATCAGGGGGCGCCCAATAGTGTAAATCTTTTATTTTTAAAACACTTAAGACTTTACATAAAATCTGCGTACCGCAATAAAATGAATTTGTGCCTTAAAACCAATAACAAACAGCCGGGTACTTCATCACGCTCACTCAGAGATGTAATCGAGGACGTCCGCCGGCGTGTATCACAGCGGTGTGGCGGTCCTTATATACTGTTTGTCTAGACATTTTTACTTAGATCATTTTAGTCCTTTAATTCTATCAAATATTAAACTTATCTATCCCAACATTTGTGACTATCTATCCTAATAAAACCATCTAAATTATATAGAAGACGACTTACGTGTATAATGACACACAATCAAATATATAATATATTTTAGTAGTGAATCTACCATTTCTCCTTAGCACATATACACTGTTGTGTCTGTATGTGTGTGCATGTGAATATATGTGTGTCTGTATGTGTCTGTACAGTATATGTGTGTGTGTGTGTGTATATATATATATATATATATATATATATATATATACATATATATATTTCTTTTTTTTAATGGTGAACAATTAATTTTACACAATATACACATACATATGTAAATACACACACACACACACACAGACACACATATATTCACATGCACACACATACAGACACACACACACACACAAAAAGAGTAAAAAAAAAAAAAAACATTTACCTGCAGCTCACTTGGGATAGAGAGGGAGGGACTGTGCACTGAACCCTCCATCACTGCAGGACAGCCGTGAACAATTAATTTTACACAATATATACATACATATGTAATGTGTTTTTGGGTACATTGTAGTTGTGTCACTAGCTATGTGATGCTGTTTGCTATGGGCAACATCTCGACTTTTCCATTATCACAGTATAGTAAATATAGCCCATAGTTATACAATATTTTCTATGGAACAGCAGTTATTTACACAATAACCACAATAATTTACACAATAAACAAATATTAGAATAATTATTCGGACCAGAGAATCAGAATAAGTGTTCATTTCATTTATTTGTATTTAAACACAGCCTTTGGGGTATATTTACTAAGCCGCGAGTTTGCAGTGAGATTGGAAAGTGGAGATGTTGCCCATGGCAACCAATCAGATTCAAGCTTTCAGTTTCATTTTACACACTGGAGAATGTAAACTCGAATCTGATTGGTTGCTATGAGCAACATCTCCACTTTCCATTCCCCCTGCAAACTCGCAGCTTTGTAAATATACCCTTTATCTTCTTGTTACTAATACACATCTTGCCAGTTACCCTTGGTGCATTATATGATATTTCAGTTGTTGGGATGAAATAAAATGTACATACAACTATCTTTTGTTATCTCTATTGTGATTTGCTTCCAGATGGAGATATATACACATAGGGTTAGCTGCTGAAAATACCTTAGAGGTCTTTCCTCTACATAATAAATAGAGCCATAAGAAGGGATTTTTTCAGAATGAAATAATACAAACTTAACATGCTTTTGAAAGACAATACACCTTTGGAAGAGAAAACATGTCTAGAGAATAATTACTTAAGGTAAAAGCTTTCATCACAGGATATTTTCTGGGAAAATGATAGTTTGCCTCGTGCACTAAACATTTTATGGAAACTCAACTCCATCCTTGACACTTACTTTTCACCAAGAGAATCTAACAGAGGCAGCATCACACCACGAACATCATTTAAAGCTGTGCTATTTATGACAAGCCTCTCAGTGAACTGGTTTGTTTAAATTGTCTCTTTCAGTTAATGGTTTCTTTAATTTGCTTTTCTATTATAAAAAATGAAATCTTTCCCCTAGGATTCAATCTCATTGCATATAGACACACGTTGATCCCCAATAGTGGTAGTCAGTCAACGAGTACAAGAGTTACCGTAATAAATATTAAGACATAACCTTTAATTATTCATGCTTTAAAGAGATTTATATATTTACAAGGTGCACATAAACAATTTCCATCCATGAATTTTACTGATATCTTAAAACTAGAAACAAAATAATGGGGGCCGGGGGGTGGGTAACCAACCAGAGAAAGGAATAATCCTACTTCTCCCTACCCGTTCCTCAGCGACCCTGACTGAAACATCACGCTCACGGCTACTAGACACATTTGCCCTTTTTTGCCCTAAAAAAACCCCAGATTTACTCCTGACAAAATGACAATGATAAGTTCAGAGATACATTCAGCACATCCTAGGTCCCCATGATGATCAAATGGTCCTGCATCATGTGGCTGAATAGACTAGAGGCATGTGGCAGTGAAAGGCTGTTTTATTTCATTGTTTCAATCATACAAGCCCCCTAATGGCCCTGAATGTTGTGACTGACTTGTAATGTTCTGGAAAAAATGGGGATCTCCCTCCCTACTTGACTCCGGTCTTTGCGCAAAGTGACGTGGGGTTAAATGACAATGCGCTAGATAGTGGTATGAGCCTCTAGAAAGTTTCCATAGTAACGGGGGGGGGGATTGATGGCGCCAAAATTGGATACGATCATGCCGCATTACAGGTGAATGGCATAATTCATTTAGGGAGGACTACTTATACCTGTCTATAGAGCCTTTCACTGCCACATCCCTCTGGTCTATTCAGCCACATGGTGCAGGTCAAATTGTGCTCGTGCTGGATATGGACATTATTTCCAGAGACATGTTATCTGAAACCAATAATAAGTATCTCTGAATCGTTTTTCTAGGTAATTATTTTTTTTTCAAACAATTTTTATTGAAGTGAATCAGCAGATTACAAAAAATACATTGTCCACACTATAACATGTGTCTAGGTAACTATTTATTATCACTCCCCTCATGAGCTCTTTTAATGAGGGCAGAAGTCATCAGAAGAAGACATGTTTTGTCTGTTTTTTTGTAGCCTTGAGGGCGATGTTCCAGTCAGGGTCGCACTTATGAGGGCGGGATACCCTGAGTTCAGGCCAGGGCTTTTTTGTTTAGCTGAGTGAGAAATGGGTAGGGAGAGGTAGCAATATTCCTTTCCCTGACTGGCTGCTCCCTCCAGCTATTTTGTTTCTGGTTTTAAAATATCAGTAAAATTCTGGAAATATTTTATGTGCACCTTGCAAATGTATAAATCTTTTGAAGCGTGAATAATTAATAAGATAACCTCTTAATTTGGAATAAGTTAACTCTTGTACTCTGTGATTGATGTGTGATGGGGATCNGTATGTGTGTGTATATGTATCGATATTGCGCTTAAGAGTACGGTTATACTGGTATGCTGGGAACAGGCTATGTGTACTAGTTAGTGTATGAAGTCTATTTACATTGGCCTAATTCTTACATTTAATTCTTTCTTACTAATTCAGTAACAAGCTTTAAGTAAAACTACTCGGGCAGTCATTCCCATCAACTCCTCTCAATAGCTACTTGTTTTAAGCTAATAGTAGCCGTGAAAATTTTCAACTGATCCTGTGGCCTCTCTATATGATTAAGGTCACTGTGATCATTACCTTTGTCTGTAGACTGGATCCATTCTCGCACACAACAAATGACTTATGCAAGCTGCATGCTTAAAGTTGGGTGTTGCGGCTCTGCGCATGCTTCAGTCGAATGTGGCTAGGCAGATTTCCTTGTGGTCAGAATTTTGAATGAATGCGGATGAGGCACAGTGGGTGACACTAAGTACTCATTAGACACTTAGCATATAATGTTGCTTTCTGGACATGTATAATTTAAATCTGTAGGTGGGTCACTTAGTAATTTCCTTATGAAAGAAATACACCAGTTTTTTTTTAAATGAAGATAACGTTAGTCAGATATATACTCTATGTAGTAAAATACTATACTAGTTGCATAAGTCTGGTTTTTAATGGAATATATAGAAAGGTGTATAGAGGCCCATTTCCAGCATCCATCACTTCAGTGTTCTAATGGTACATTGTGTTTACTTGAAGACTAATGGATAATTAGAAACCCCTTGTGCAATTATGTTAGCACAGCTGAAAAAGGGTTTTGTCCCTTAGAGACACTATAACACTGGTCTTCCTTTCAGTTACTTTAGTATCTGGAGCATCACATATGTGACTTCGATTATACTCTCAATGTGGCCAGAAAAAAAGAACTTTAATGTTAAACTCCATGCAAGAAACTGCCATAAAACTGCACATTTCTTACAACGGTGTGTACTAAACCCCTCAAAGAACAGCACAAACTGGGAAAATGAGAAATAGATGTCTCATGAGTCCTCAACTGGCAGCTTCATTAAATGCTACCTGCAAAACTCCAGTCTCAATGTCTAAAGTGATGAGGCGACTGGCCAGGGATGCTGGCCTTCTACATAGAGTGACAAAGAAAAGTCATATCTAACACTGACCAATAAATGGAAAATATTAATTAATGGAAAAAGAACAGACATTGGACAGAGGAACAGTCACCAGATCTTAACCCCATTGAACTGTTGTGGGAGCAGCTTGACCATAAACGCATGAAGTGACCATCAAATCCAAATTGTGGGAGGTGCTTCAAGAAGCGTGGGGTGAACCTTCTTACCTCAACCTCAACAAAGTAACAGCTACAGTATTGCAGTAACAGCAATGCTATAATTGCTACAAATGGAGCATTGCTTGAACAATAAAAACTATTAATGGAAAAGAATAAGTGTCTTACTCCATCCAAAAGCCAGAAAGTGGCTACTGAGATTGAAAGATTTTTAAATTTTAAGGGGTCACAATAATAAGACAAAAAGAACCACTTTTTGTTCGCAAATATTAGCTTTGTTGCATAATATAATTTAAATGCAGAATAAATACAGAAAAAATAAACTGTCTTTTAAAACTAAAGACAGTTTATTTTTTACAGAAATCACATTCTTAGAAACTATAGGTGTCAAGATAGAGTTTATGAATTCCATACTAATGTCAAGGGCTCCATCTTATGGCTTCTCTCACTAATACACAGATGTGTCAGTTAGACAGATTCCATAAATCTGCTCTGTTTAGTTACACACTGACATCTGCTGTAAAACAGCAATGGCAGTGTCTGGTACAGCAAATACTAACAATACCAGTAAATGTGACAGAGGAAATAAATGTAAACTAATGAAAAGAAAACACTAACAGATAAAAGATGTGCAGTGTTAATTGCCTGAACATTTCAGCAACAGTTACATTGATATATTGTATGTTTTAAGGAGCTCAAATATATATATATATATATATATATATATATATATATATAGTCTTTGATAAAGTTGAAAATGCTTATTTATTATCATAGAGTAAAGTTACAATGTGCCAACGTTTCAATCATTTGTTAATGATTTTTGTCAGGGCAAATACCATGGCAAAAAAGTAACATCATAGCAATCATAGCATCATTGCTATGATGTTACTTTTTTGCCACTGTATTTGCCCTGACTCTATGATAATAAATCAGCATTTGCAACTTTATCAAAGACTTGTCTGAGTGCCGGCAACCCTCCGGTATGCTATATTATATATATGGGATAGATTATACTAATGATACTATGCAATGATATACACTACATTAATTTCTGCACTTAATTAATGGGAATTGCCATATTCAATATCCCTAAGTTCTCTATATAACTAATCTATTGGGTTTACTTTAATTCACCATTTGAATTTGGAGAGTGCAGGCTAAACCCACACATATGCAAATTACCTTTAACACTCTCCAGGTCTCTATAGGATACAGGAGACTGATTCAAATCAACTGCAATATAGACATGTACCTGATGATCAATATTGTTCCCTATGGTTTTAATTTTGCCACTACCTCAATACATCATCGTTATATCTTATAAATAAAAAAATAGAATATGCATTTAGTGAATGCAAATAGATAAATATAAAGACTAATTCTTGGCACAAAGGATTATTGGGTCAATCATAATGACAGTTTCAGCTGACATCAGTTTAGTGTGTACTCTCCAAACATGCTGCAGAACCATATCAGACTGTCTGTGATTGTTTGATTTCATTTTTTTGTAACAACTAATCTTTCTGATCATTCAATATTTCATTCATAATTCAGTATAGAGCCACCTTGTGGAAAATTATGTAATTGCATATTACTGCAGTAAAGGTTTCTTGGACTGGTTATTGATAGGGACATTGTGCAGCTGCAGATTGTTGGCAGAGATCTTTNAAAATCAAGCTGACTGTCTGCAACCTGTAAGAATCATTCTGATGTGTAACACTCTTCTCACTGGATCCAGCCTTCTATACAGACAAGGTAAGGTCACTCCTCTCTTTTGGCGGGACATATGATTTATGATAAAACACAGGGCTCTGATGACCTCACACAGAACTTTTGATTTGGGTTAGTCCGGGGGATGCAGCACATGCCCTGCTAAACCACTAGATATGGTTAATACTGTATAAGAATTTATTCCATTGTCTCAAGAAATAAAATATATTAAGCTTTGTCTTGGCTCGTGAACTACAGAAAGAGGATGAACAATATGTCCATGCAAATTGACCCATCAAAATAATGAAACTAACATAGTGCATCTATTTTGAACCATCGCCTAGGGCAACAGATTGGGGGAAAAATTCCAGGAGATATCAGGATTTCGATAACACTACTCATTCAAGAAAGACGCTTTTTAACATGTAAAATGGTACACATGATATTACTTAAAAAGATGTAACCAAGGAAATGGCTTTTAGGAAAGTCTATGAAAGACTAGGAAAGTCTAGGAAAGCATGCACGTTAACCTCATTGAGAAAAGGAGCACATTGTTTTGCAAGTCACAATGTTAATTCTTTCTCAGTGAGTCATGCCTATTAAAAAAGTTCATTTTCCACTTGTGGAATTTATTCTACTTAATAAACTTCCATTTGCTCCAAACAACTCGGCAGAAATGTCACTTAGCATAACTTCAGAGCGCCTGAAAATCTCCTTACGTTTTGGAATTACAAAAAAAAATAAAAATATTCAAAGCAAAGATGTATTCAAGGAAAGGAAAATAAAATGCAAGAGGTAGAATATAAAAGGAGGTGTTTGGATTTTTAGTACCATGAGTTTTGAAATTGGCAGAAGCTTTAAAATAAATTCACTGTAACAACATATCATACATAGCAAAAATAAAAATTAGGTTGGTGCTTGTGCCGCCGTGTTGAAAACAAAAGCTGTACAGAATACTATTCAGATGTACAGTTGTGGCTGTGCTGTGTGTGAAGACAAGGGCAACGCCCTTATTGCCGATAAAATGAGACTCACAGCAAGGGAAATGCTTGATGTGGTTCAGGATTTGCGCTTGTTACAGTCTGTTCTGTTTATAAACATCCCAGCTGTGTAAATAATGTAAAACTATGTAAAAATCCTTACTGATTCCCAGTCCTCTTTCTGGTGTACTGGTGAATTTTTTTCATTAGCAAAAAAACAAAAACTGTCAGTGATGCATCAGTATCACAAAAATGTACTACTGTGTGGATCGGATGACAGGTGCTGGCAGATGACGAGAACATTTCGTTTAGCAACGACAAACACTTTTGTACATTCCCTTAATTCAAACCAGATTTCAATGAGAGTGTTTTAATTGTGTTTATCATCATTTCTTTTACAGCTGGGAGGTTAAAGGAAGTGTGTTTTATTTTGTGTCCTGTCCATGTCTCCCATCTTCATGGGCCAAGCCAGCACTCGCAAGCTGCAGACATTCTGTCCGATCTCATAGAAGTCATTGCAGCCTGTTGTCGTGACTTTATTCCAGTGGCTGGAAATGCCAAATATTTATGTCTTCTTCAGTTCACATAGTTGCTTTGGTGCAAGAGATTCATGTGGTCTAATTAAGTTCTCATGTTTTGACAGAAAAATGTCAACTAGTTTAAAGTTTAATTTTACAATTTTAAACAGCTACTAGTTTATATGATTTATCCACTTTGATTAAAAAGTTTGGTAAAGGTCGAGATGGGGACTAGAGATGTTTATGAACTACTAGCCGTCCTTTTGATGTTGATGTTGTGGCTCGAGTCCAAATCATACGACCAGAGACCCCTTGTTCAGAGTGTCACAAATTATGTAAGTGAGTAAGAGAAAGCTTCAATTGCACTGATATATAAGAAAGACAAATGTGTAACGTACCAAGCTGTCCAAGACTGAAGTCTGGTGTTTATTAAACTGTAAATATGTGTACGCAAATGATAACAGCTCCATGCATTTTGAAAATATTAGTGTACAGGGAGTAATGTTTTGTCATTCACGAATAATTGGATAAAGATATTTTTTGTTTTAAATGTTTATATGAAATTAAGAAAAATGTTGGATACAACAGAGTGTGTGCAATACAGAACAAAAGATAAAATTTGATAAATGTCAATAAATAAGTATACATATACTGTATATTGGTATACATATTTGTAGGAATATAAATAATTAGGAATATAAATAATTATTATAGGCTTTAAATTGGAAGATTTGTGGGGGGGTCCCCAATACCATGATTACAATGCCAGACAATGCCAGAAATACCCGTGCATACGTATAGAGGTAAGCTGTGTCATACTCAAAGGGTACAAAATAAAATGACTCTTCTTTGGTGATACAAAATATATACCGAGGTTAGGGGAATATGTTTCATTAATGTCAAACGGACGTGTGAAAGCTAATACAATAATGCCAGACATAGAGTATCACTTTAACATTATGTTTGATGAACTGTCATGTTGGCAAACTGAATAATGCTATCCCCTCGTGAACATGATGTGTGAGTCCTGGCATGTACATCCACCATAATACAGTAGCACTTTCTACATTTTATACATATCCAGAGAGGACACGGAATACAGGTCCAATCGGAACAACGTTTTACAAGTATATAAAACCAAGCTGTTTTGCTGGCAAGATGTAAAATAAGAAACAGAGAATATTCTTCTACACTGTGCTTCTATTATATGCAGTAACTGGAATTACTTAAAAGTGCAGTGCCATTGTACTTGCAGTAGCAATAAGAAAGCCTTGTGCAAACCCTTGCGCACCTAGATTAGGTGCAAACATTCTTTATTTTTTATTTTGTTCTCACATTTTAATAATATAGAATATTTTATATAAAATGTATTGATTGTCTCTGATGTACACAGAATTACAACTCCAGTGTGACCTGGGTGGCTTTTTTTTTATGATAAAGTATTTTTCTAAATATTCCATTAAGAATGTTATTTTATGAAATATGCACTCTGCCATCTAGTATCACCTCTGTTTAAAATACCGCCAGTGGTAGTAACATTGTTGAGAACCCCATTCACTGGATTATTGTATTGAATCACAAAAATACATATATAACATGATAGCTATAAACTGATTGGCTTCTAGTTATACACTCTAGTTATGGAGCAAGGGCTGATAATGCAGAGTAAATAGAATACTTTTTTCCCAGTAGATGGATTACACACACACCAGACAATTACAGACAACTTTGGAAAGGTCCAACGATCATAGATGGAAGTGATACAAATTAAGCTCTGCTCATCTTTAAGATAAACTAAAAACGAACTATCATTTAAAAAAAGAACTGGATGACATGTAAGGTTATCTTTACAGGATCTTACTTTTGTTTATTCTTCTTAGATAGATCAACACATTTAATGGAACAGCTAGGACTGTTAGAGGGATAATGCAGAAATTCACAGATTCTCCAAGATATTTTGGTTAAAACTATGTTTGGAATTTGTAGAGCTCTATAAAATGGAATAAACACATACCAGCTCTTCAAAGACACGCATACCAAATGTCTATTGCTTCCTTAACAATGCACTAAAACCCATCAAATAGCTCTTTTATTTAGTGATATTAATCTACGGATGTTCTATTATTATTATGAATCTTTTTAAATTAAACAATTTTAACTATAAACTAGTTCAGGGGAGACCCCACACAACTCTCAAGGTCCCTCTAATGCTCTCTTAAGAGATGTGCTTGCTGAGATGAGATTAGATTGAGAAATTATTCTGGCTTATTACCCTGCTGCTGTAGCATTCTTTGGGGCCATTTCATTGTTAGTAAAGACACAAACTAGCTGGTCGTGCTCTTTTTCGCATTACTGTAACAAAAACTCACTACCTTTTCTAGACGTGATATTTGCCCCTTACGCAAACTGCGCAGGGGGTGTGAAATCAATTGAATTGGCCCCTAAATGACTTTAAGCCACGTCTTTTATTTAAAAAAAAACTTTTCCTAATTGTTTCTGTTTTTATTCATCCGTTATTAAATAGAGATTCTGACATGTATGTGGTGACAAGTGACATCGGTATCCACATTAAATTTAGTGTTTCAGCTGAAATTAAAAGCGCAATGATAAACTTTTAAGGAACAACGTGACTAATACAGAAGTGCATTTGCCACTGACCTCTACAGATCAGAAATTGGATTACATCAACATGCCCTTCATTTTAAAGTGCTATATGATGTGAGATGAAAAGGACTTTCCCATGACAGTTGCTGTTCCACTGGCTCAGGTTTAAAGAAAGTATGCAACAGGTATTTGTGTCACGTTTTAATCTTGCTACTGACATGGAAGTGAAAGGCTTTGAAAATTATCCTTTTATATTATGGTAAGAATCTGGAGTGCTCTGTGCAAATGGGTGTGAGAAATTTGTCAGAAAGCAAAGTGCAAAGAGATAAAGGCAAAAGTGTACAATGTTCTTGAATGTTCGTGTCATCGGCAATAACAGGCATATCTAATAGAGCAGCTTAGTGTCAGATCAGTAGATACATTTCAAAGACTACTTTTTTATTTGCCTTCTCAGTTGAAAAATGTGACTATTCACAACTTGCAAGATGTGACCTGTGCTATGAGTTGACCGCCACAGAGGACCAGAAGTTATTATATTAATCTTATGCTTCAATGATATAGTTCCAACACGTTCCATAGGAACTATAACAAGACCAGTGCTTAATACAAAACAATAAGACATATACAATATGAGGCTTAGTTCACAATACATGTTATTTTGGGTTACACTCAATTGCACATTATCAAGTTGTGTCCTGTAGGGAATTCTTTATATTATTTACTATATGTATATTATAAAAAGCATTGCTAATTGATTTAAATGTATGCAGCAATCACATTTGGGGAATACTGTCCTGACAATACCTTTTCCAGGACATCTACCAGAAATTGTGGTACCAGAAATTGTTTGACATCACACATAGTTGAATGTATTATAGTTCCTTCCTGCACATCGGCTCTCTGCAGCAGCATAAAGTAAGGTTTGAGCCTTTTCCCGCTGACATGGGAAATGCCTATTGGTTGTTTAAGAGCTATAAAACATTTGGTTTAGTACGTTACATATAATTTAAATATATATATAGATATAGATATATATATATATACCTAAATAAAAGCTCAGTTTCCAAATTTAATGATCCAATGTGGCTCAAATAGGGTTACAATTGTTTAGATTTTTGCACCTAGGTCACAGAAGGTTAATGACCTTTGACCCAGTGTATCAAATAGTACAAGGAGGTGAAAGAGATGGGACTATCACCCCTGTCTCTTGCTACTAGTGAGTGACTAAATATAAGAATCAGAGATGATTCCGTGCTGTGCGGTTTCCTGAAGCTTTACTGGAATGTGTCATAGATGTCACAAAAAGACAGATGAGTTTCCAGTTGTTTTGCAACTGTTTTCTCAATGACTATTCCTATAAATGGAAGATGTGAGACAGGCCTGCAGAGAGTCATGCAGTCAGGAGAAAAAGTGTGGCCACAAATGTCATTGTAATGACTGCACAAGATGTGCAGTGATTAACATTGAGATTAGGCAGCCTGGGTGCTAGAACATAGTTCTGAAAAAATTGGAGAACCACATTGCATACTTGTGGTATACAGTAGGCCTATATAATAGTATGACCCTGAAGTGACACAATGAGATGTAACAGTGAGCACTGTTTCAAGTCAATTCAAGGCATCAATACATTTCACATCGATACACTTCAGGGGGCACATAGACAACTCTCTAACCCAACAACCAAATTACATTTATTTTTATAATAAAGGAAATACATTTAATGAAACAAATGAACATAAATCATGCAAGCAATACTATACTACTGGGTTTAATATAACAAACATGACGTTAAGACACAGATAATTTCTTTCGCATGTGACCCTATAGCTGGCTGCTGTTCATCAATGTGAAGTGAGATGTACTTAACATAAATTTTACATAAAAGCAAGAAAAAAAAAACTCCTGCTGTATTTACATTTCTATTACATATTGGGGGGTATTTACTAAGGGTCGAATTGAGGATTTCGATTTCTGTGCTCGAATTTTGCTCCGAATTCGCCATCTTCGTATTTACTAAGGCTCGATTTTGTCTCAATTCGCTGGTCCAAATGAATTTGCGTCCGAATTATCGTTCGAATTTACAGCTTCGATTTGCAAATCGAATTTTCGATTTTTCCCTATCTNCGCCGTTGGCAAGTAGATTTACTAAAGATCGAATTGTGAATTCGACCCTCGAATAGGACTGAATTCGCGTTCACAAAATCGCTTTTACAGGGCTCCCGATTTGTGTATTTTCC
>JABWIB010001574.1:48253-63828 GCA_016617825.1 Platyplectrum ornatum | reverse complement strand
CCAGTGGTCTGAGTATGCCTTCCCCTCCTGCTTCTCCATCGTGGAGATATTTCTTGTTCATTATGTAGAAAATGTCAGTATCATTTATAAATAAATCAATAATTTAATATGATATATACATATACCTCTTGTTGTTTCACCAGAAATTTGTCAATGAGATTTCTCTGATCATTGGCATCTAATTCTTTCTTTTGTGTGGTGAAGGTCTCTTTGACAAATTGTTGCAGTACTTCTACATTTTTAGCCACTGTATGTTGCACTCCAGGATACCAACGCAGCACAGATGGAAATGTGTTGTAAATCTTAGAAATAAAAGAAATGAAATAATTTATTTATACACAATCCGTAATCCGCAAAAATAATATAATTAATATAAAAACAAAAAAATTAATAAAAAATGTTGCAGAAAACATGGAAACAAATGTCTGTGATTGATTGTACAAATCTTCACACACCTATGTAATGGTGGTACAAGACCTTACAACAGGTGGGCTGGGAGCATGCACACCCAAATTACATACAACACTTTTAAGCTGCCGTACCATGGTGCAAGTACATATGCATATGCAATTCAAAATGGCCAAGAATATATCCATAAGTCATCTTCACACATCAATCATAATGGACATAATGGAAAATTTTGTAACCTTATATGGGATGTATTTGATGCTGTGAATCTCTCTTTTTCAATTTTACTTGTCGGTTGTATCTATTAATGAATGAATTAAATAATAAAGTAATTAATTAATTAATTAATTAATCCCTTCCAATCAGGGGCGTAAATGTTTTCACTGGTTGGAAGGGAGTTCACGTCTTCTAATAGTAAGCAAAGATCCACTGCTAAAATTAGCAAAATTAGTTAAAAAAAAAGTTGTAAATGTAAATCTGTTGTGTCCGTGTTTTTTTTATTTTTATTCAATAGATTGCATAGTAATCACAGCGGTTACTATGTTCAGCTTTTGTGAATGACACTAATGTGAATATGTCCAGCATTAAAAATAGATATGCACATTAGTTTCATTCACATTTATTCTACTTTGATAAATGAAACAATGTAAAAAAAAAATTGTAATGTTAAAAAGTGAAAGGTTAACCCCTCCCCAACTGGAATGGAGTTAATGCTACAAAACATCAGTGTGGTCATACTGCTCCCTATACCCGTATACAAGTTCCTTGAGGGCTGTGGTTTACAATATTGTAACACATGTTGGGGGTTTTTACTGATACAACTGGGGGTCTGCAAATGGAACATGAAAACCATAAAAAAAAATGCCAAATACTGTTTCCAACAGATGACAATTACCTCCCCTGCAATGGTAACTTTTACCTCCTCTGCAATGTTTACTTTCCTCTCTTATTTTCAAGTCTTTATTTGGCCCATGGCCTCTATTACCAGTGATCAGCCTGAAACCATAATGCATGTTCAGCAATTTAAAGTAAAGACATGTTGCTGATTAAAAACGTCCATATTTGGCAGTAGTATAGGACCGGATCCTGACTCTCGCACAGTGTATTTGCGGAAGTGGGGGGCCAGTATTTAAGATCCTGCCCACAATGTATAAACATGAAGCTGAGTGACTTACAATGGCCTTCGGACAACCTAATAATTGAGCATTTTCATTAACGATTTTCAAAAGCTTCAAAAGTTTTGGATCATCATACTCAAATCGATTGCTGAGTAGTATGGTAACAATGATATTGGCGACAGCAGCATTTATGATCATGGTGTTTTCAAATGGACTGCCTGAAATGAAAAGGAAAATAGAGCAGCATAGACTTTACACAAAAACAGATGTGAATATGTGCCTTTAGAAGTAGAAGGTGAAAAACTCATCATATTACTTATTTGCATCACTGAATTTAACCAGCAACCAATTATTCTAATATATCTGTAATTTAAAATGCAGAATTATCTGTTACACATATTTGCAAACATGTGACGAGGCTTCCAGTAGGGTTGCCACCCGGCCGGTAAACCACCGGCCTGGCCGGTAATTAAACCAGGAGGCCGGTGCCGGTATTTTATTTAGATCTTATCCAATCAAACGAGGGGGCTTGGGCTCAGACAGCTGACTGACAGCAGAGCCCGCCCATGGGAAAGCATGATAGTGAAAGTACTACAGGGGGCCAGTTATAACTGCAGACATGGAATTCAGAGGGACGGGATGCTCAGAGTAAAAGATAGAGGCGAACACGTTGTTGCCTCTTTCTCTGCATCGCTCTGGCCAGTGTGTGTCCAGGGGAGGAGGAACTGGAGTCGGAGGAGAGCCTGTAGACCTACTGGAGATGCAGAGCCATCCTCCGTCAGCAGCAATGGAGCTGAGGCTGCCCATTGTCCCCATGCCACTCCACTGTCACCGTCACCCTACCCCCTGTCACCATCACTCTCTCCCTGTCACTGTGCTCCTGTCACTGTCCCATTGTCACTGTCACCCTACCCCCTGTCACTGTCCTCCTGCCCCCATCACTGTCACCATAGCCATGTCACCATCATTGGCACCATTGTCGATCCCTTAACAAAACAAACAAAACACTTTTAATGCATGCAAACCAGGAAAAAAGGCTGCGATATTAGCCCCGCCCCAGGCCACACCCCGAAAGCCACACCCCTTTCTGCCCATGCCAGTATTTTGTGGTGAGGAAGGTGGCAACCCTAGCTTCCTGTCATGTCACAGCTTTTTTGCTAAGCAGGTCCTAACAATGAGAACCCCATAATACGGTCACGTGTAAATGTTTTCAAATTGAGAGCTAACTCACCTAGAGGCACCCCAAGGCCTCCACATAGCACATGTGAACCCGCACTCTCTCTCAGCTACCAGACCCTCCAACATACCATGCCACAACTTACCAAAGTAACTGATTGCTGGAAGTTCCAGAACAGAGTATTTTGTACCTGGTGGAATGGGTCATGTTGGAGGGTCTGAGCTACTGGTCCCAGAGAAGCAATTGGTCCAACTCAACATTATGCCTCAAGCGTACATGTTTTTATGCCCTGATGATTTGTGTCATGCCTTGAGCACTGTTTAGTTTTATATGTGTTTATTCCTTTGTAAACTTCCCCTAGTAGTCAGCCTAGTATCAGCTTAACTGAACAACTCAGGCTTCCATAGTTTTTTTTTCTTGGGTAAATGACTGTTGGGCACCATTTTAGATTTCTCATTTACAGTTAGAAGGTGCAGTGTATTCATTCCCCTTAGCATAGCTTCGTTGGTAAGATGTTCTGTCAGATTATTCAGTGTGTATGTAATGTTTCTATGTTTGATCATATTTGTTCATACTGTAATTGTATTCTATCATTTTCTGTACATTTCAGTTTTACCACACTACTTCCACTTTACTACCTACACCATTCATGGTCATTNCTACTGAAATAAACTCCATCTTTCAGATCNCAGCATCTAGACTGGATTATTGAAGTAGGAGTGGTTATGCTGTCTGTCTGATTATATTCACGCCAATGGGAAGTCTATAGTGAGGACAGAACAATGTGGCTATTTTGGACATGAAATCCTACACTTGAGGAGATGTTGCCAAGTCACTTTATTAAATTTTGGAATGGAAACGTAAAGAAGTTGTCCATAGCAACCTATCATATTTTAACTTTTACTTTCCTATTACATAATGGAGAATATGAGCTAGAAACTGGTTGCTATGGGCAAAATCTCCACTGTTACATTCTTCTTTAACTTTGCCATTAATACTTACACTATTAACTGATCTATTATTGACATAGTCAAATACTATTTGCCTTTTGATAGCGCTGAAAGCTACATCTATTACTTGTATTACACACAGTGGGATTCTCCCAGTAACTGAGGCGTTGTTGACAGCAGGAGAAACTTTGAACTCTCTTAAACTAAGGGAGGAGCTGTAACCTATCAAGTCATACAGAGCTTCACATAGTAACGCCCATCTTCATGCTTAAGAATGGAAAGCATAAATGAGTTTGCAGAATGAAACGACTTAAAATTTGCAATGGAGAAAAAATAATAATTTTGCTGCACTGAATCAAACTTTGAGTTCAGACCCAAGTGCATGTTTGGAGAATTCACTATACAGATGACTCAACAGATGTTGGCCGAAATTCCATGACATATTTCATAATAATAAAATAATAAAAATATAATCATTTATTTATAATAAAAGAATTCATTATTTTGTTAATTTTTAGTTCATTCATATTGAGATTGGAGTGTTTCCTGAATTGGGTTCACTTCTGGATAGGGCCCTGTAATACCCCGTTCTCATAAACTACCCTGGTAAATCTGTTTTTAACGAGCAGGGTTGTCAGCTGTGGATCTGAATTACCCTGGTAATTAACCCTGTTTACAGAGCTGAATTACCCTGGTAATTCACTAACTACCCTGGTCCTACACCATTCACAATGAACCAGGGTAGTTAGTAGTAATTTTAGCGCTGTTCACAATATGCACACTACCCTGGTAGTTCAGTCAACCCGGGAAATTCACTGAATTACCCGGGTAATAGACTTTTTTGTGAATGGGGTATCAGTGTACAATAAAATACTATGCTGCCCCATCCCATTTTGGACTGGATCAGGTGTTTGAAATAAGAGGCAATCAGGTGGAAAGTTGCACCTGGAAAAAACCACGTTGCTTTGCAAGTGTGGCACCAGGTGTAACCACTTCGTTTTTGGAAACCTGTCTGAGATCAGTGGCTAACCAGGGGTTGTGGCCTTCAGAAGCTTTGGAAATGGCCACATTCTCAGTACAATAGAGTGGAACACTTGTATACACTATTATACACAAGCGGGGCAGATCTCATTCCTGTACTTCACATGGATCTTGTCTATATATAATTGAAATGGTTGACTTGTTGCAGACCAAATAAAGAAAGGAAGCTCACAAGCAGCAGAGGAAAGGGTTCTTTACAGTAAGGGCAGTGAAGATGTGGAATTTATTGCCTGAGAAGGTTGTGATGGCAGGATCAGTAGATGTATTTAAGAGGGGGTTAGACAAATTTTTAGAGGTAAATGGTATTCACTTCAATTTTAAAACTAGGATCGCAGGAGGTCCAATATAGGTTGAACTTGATGGACAGACATCTTTTTTCAACCTCAACAACTATGTTACTATGTTACAAATGTTTTGTATATTTAATGAAATCCGTCACTGACCTTTGTAGGAGTTTATCTTTTTTTACTAAATAATCACTTTCCTCAATAATCCGGTTTTCAATGGTTTCCTTCCCCATTCCAAAGTCTCGTAGGCTTGAAAGAGTGAAGCGTCTCATCACTTTCCAATTTTCCTCATAAGAAAAGATTACCCCTGAGAAAACATGAAAATATCATTGGACATTAACATATATAACACCTAACCTAAACCAGGTATTTTGTATTTTGGAATTATAGAAATATTTGAACCAGAGTCACTTTGGACATTGAGGTGCACCTACTTCATGGAGTTATGCTCCACATTTGCTGAGTAAGTGCAGAAATGTTGCCAAACTTTTGAGAGCAGAATTTCCATATCATCTTAATGTTCACGTTGGACTTCCATGACCTATTTTTTACTAAGCTGCAGGAATGAAAAAGTGGAGACCATCAACATCTAGCTCTCATTATCCTTTTACATACTATAGAAGGTCAGCTAGAATCTGATTAGTTTCTATGGGCAACATCTCCACTTCTCCATTCCTGCAGCTAAGTAAATCTACCCCCTGTCCCCTTGTACTACTAGCACGCCCAAGTGAAGAATGTCGCAGATCTCATTATGTAACATAAATTCTGTGTATTGTGTGGAAGTCAAGGAATGTATTACTGGAACATTATAATCCTGGGAATCAGGTTTTATATTGTATCCTTAGAAACTTTTGCTGCTATGATAAATATATAATTCCACAAAGTTCCTTAAGTGAAATCAATTTTTATTGATCTAAATTCAATTTATTTATTGATCAATACTGGTCAATAAATGATCTGGTTTGTACATGAATATGTATTTATATGTCATTTAGTAATACAGTTCTGAGATTATTATGTCAGTTTACTTGGAGAATAGTGCTGGCATGTGGGAGAGGGGTGTGAACTCTCCGCTTACTTGTTCAGAAATGGCTTATGCTGCTAGATTCCTCCCCTCATATGGAATANGCAACCATTGACAGAACAAATCAGGTCAAACCTAGACCCAAACAGTTTAATTTAAATCTCCCTCATAGCCCACCAGCATAATTTAGGGAGAAGGTCCAGCCCAGTGGACAGAATTTCTATTGCACTGAACATTGTCACGTGCGCTAGGAATTCCACCTGCAAACATCTGGATCTCGGAAGCAGGCTTCCGGGAAATCTGGCCGACTTCCTCGCTCTTTGCATGGACGTTGGCCATGAGACAGGAGTCTGATTCTATCTGTTAAAATGTTTAAAATTGCAAAGGATAACACCAGGGTTATATAAAAATAATAATATAATAAAATATAATATATAATAAAATAAATAATAAATACAATTTATATCCTACAAACCTCTTCCCGTGCGTACTTCATGTATGCACATGCCCCCAGTGACAAATACGTAAATTGCCTGGATTAAGTGTATGCACACTATTTTGCGGCCAGTTTCCGAATCCAGTCTGTGGAAAGCGGTACGTTTTCCACAGACTGGATCCTACCATTTGTTACTAACAATAGTAAATATTTAGCATATAGATTAATCATTGTTTCAGTGAGAGGAACTGGGACATCACACTTTTTTATACTCATTTGCTATAGTGCATTATGGGGGCGATTCAATCCCATGCGAAGACGGGAAAAATCGCAAAGTCTCTTACGGTAGCAGAATCTCGCGAATTTTTATACGCGGCTCATAGCAAATAGCGTAAGGCAGAAAACTTTGCGCGAAGTGGGATTGAATCGGCCCCTATGTTAGAGTTTGGAAAGGTGTCATTGCTTATTGCACACAAAAATGATACATGTACACTTGTGTAAGTAAGCTTAGCGGTAACATTGCACATGGTCACCGCAGATGTAACACTACAAATCTACTAAACTCCATTCTGTATGCCCGGAGATCTGTACATGGGGGCATTTTAGAAAATCTACATGCCTAATCCACACATGGGGGCAGCCACAGGCATTCAGATTAGAGTGAGGGACCAGTGATAGGCAGTCCTGCGCAGATCTGTTTTGTACGGAATCAGATCTACACGGAGAACAGAAGATAGGGTAGATAGGGTTCTGGACATCTATATTCAACCCCATGTTCAGTGCGGATGGTCAGACTCGTGCGCACAGAAAATGCAGAGCTGTCTGGGTCCACTCTGTTTAGTTTCAAGGTCTCATGTTTCTCAGTTATAATTCAGTTAAAATCACCCCAATTTAATTCAACACAATTTTGCTGAGGTGCACATTTACAAACTCCCCGCTTCCGACCTCTCCTTAGCTTTGATAGTGAGACTACATACAAAATAATTGCAGGGTTTTTAACTCTCTCAGATTTTGTATCTGTTTTCCAGTATTCTGGGAGCGCCAGCAAATCTCCTGGGACCCTGTCTGAGGCAGTGATTTAATTGGTACTATGAATGGGTGCGACTTGAGGACCACGCCAGCTCATTCATAGGAAATGTAAGGGGTTTGCTGTTCATGTGGTGGGGCTTTTGGTGTGGTTTGCATAATAGAGAGAAACTAAAATTCGGCAACACTGCAATTATACAATAAGGATTACCATGTCCTTTAGTTATTTCATGGAATATTGGTACTTTCCGTCTTCCAGAAAATTCTTCTGCATGGTTTACAAGAGCATCTTTCACCACGTCATAACCGTACAGAACCACAATCTTCTCCTCTCCTAATTGTATGGAGAACACTTTGCCGTACTTCTGAGACAGCTGGGAAAAAAACACAGAAATAAATGTATGTACCCCTGGAAAAACAATGCTGAAGGAGCAATCTTTAAATCAGAATGATGTTAGATGATACAGAATTTATACATTTATTCCACGCTGGAGAAAAGAAATACAGAAATATTTCACTTATGATGAAATATTAGGTATAATGCCCCCTTTTTTTGGGAACAGATCCAAATATGTATACCGTGTTTTCCTGATAATAAGACCTAGCCCAAAAATAAGCCCTACCCAATTTATTTTTGCCTTTATGTCCCTAGTCCTCCCATTGCTATGTATAAGTATGCCCCTAGCACTCCTGTTGGAGAGACGTCGAGGATCCCTCGTCAGCAACGACCGACTGCTGGAAAACAGGTTCCACTTTTGTTACTCATACACTTCACTTACTTCCAGAGACATTGGGGAGTCACTTGAGACCCGTTTCACGCTAACGACCACTGCCACCATCTTGTTGGGCTGAGCGGCAGTAACCTTGGCAAACACCTCTAAAGTGTCCCAATGTTCAGCGCCATTGCCCCATAGTGAGACTCACTGCTCCAAGCCTGTATTTCACCCTAAGATCTTTATCCACAGCGATTCAGTAGATTTATCCACCACGTTAGTGAAGGAATGCTCAGGCCAGCAATTAAGGATTACGCCGGGTACCCATTGCGTGCATTGCGTTCAAGTTAGGCTTTTAGGATCACATTGGTTCACTTAAATCCCAAATCTGGCCTTGATAAAAATGCATTCATATGTCAGTGAACAAACTAAAGTCTCTTTAGAACTCCAGGGGAAATCCTTTTGACCAGGAGGCTTCTGAACTTTTATGTCTGCATAAAGTGTCATGTGACTGTGGCTATATAAGTTTATTGGGGAAATTCAGAAGATTGAATTTCCAGATCTCTTTTTACTGTTTATTAGTAGTGCTAAGCTAAGGTGACTGAGGAACATCTTTTTGTTTACTAAGTGTTAGAGTGATTTAGATTAAGTAAAGTCTTCATATCATAGTTTGTAATAAATCGTTGAAACTAACTTGACTGTGATTCTTATCCACTGGGGGTTTCTGTCACAAGGGAGAGTGCTGGGAACACCCGCATCAAGTCACCACCATACTTGATTTTGAAATTGATTACATTTATTAGATCATGCCACCATTAGATCTTTAATCATTACAGTAAGCTCCTTATAGTAAGATATTACCTTCTTAAACGTTTCATAAGGGTTTTCCATGTTTAACATATGGATGTTTCCAATAATTGGTAAAGGCCACGGCCCAGGGGGGAAATTGGAATAGATATCTTTTTTGCGCGAATAGACAAAAATTGCCACAAAAAGACATAGAAAAACTGAGAGAAGTATCGTGACTGGATCAGAGATATTCATGATGCCTGGATATTTATGTCCTGTAAATAGAAAACATATTAGTTTTAACCATATATAGAACAGTGAGACCATGAATTGGAATGGCAATTTGATTCATTTGTCTAAATACATTCAGAAGTCTAGAGAGATGAGGGTCTAAATTTACCAAATTGCGGGATTGGAAAACTGCAGATGTTCCCCATAGCAACCAATCAGATTCAAGCTCTCAGTTTCATTCTTCATGAGAGCGTGAATCTGATTGCTTGCTATTGGCGACATCCACACTTTTCCAATCCAGCAATACATTTAACTACTAATATGTCACCATTATGCCACCGGTTGGCCGCTGTAAATGCCTCACACCTGTCAATTTAGTTCGTATTTTTAATGGTTCTGCTAAAAACTTCTGGAGCTTTACTAAACTGTAGGATAGGAAAAGTGGAGATATTGTCCCTGACAATCAATCAGATCCTAGTTTACATTTTAGTGAGAGCTAAAAATCTATTTGGTTGCGGGAATAGATATAACAATGATGTGGCATGGGTGGCCTTAGGTCCCTGATGGCTAACCTGCGACACTCCAGATGTTGTTGAACTACAAGTCCCATCATGCTTTGCCAGCTCGTGCTAAAGGCTCAGCATTCCAAACTCCTGGCAATGTATGATGGGACTCCAACATCTGGAGTGTCACAGGTTAGCCATCAGGGCCTTAGGTACTTCCACATAGATCTGCATGCGTGAAACAGGTTTTTATATAGCACCATCAAGTTGTGTTCAGCAATGATTATGACATTACTGGGTGGTAACAGATAAACTTGGTAGGTAAGAGGGCTGCGCCTGCAAGCTTACACTGTATACAAGATTGGCAGGGCTGGTGTGATGTTTGTAAGTGTGTGTGTAACAGAATGCATTTATGTATGTATCTAAGTATGTATGTATCTATCTTAGTATGTATGTATGTATGAATGTAGGGTGCATTTTTTAGTTTCCCAGGGAATATCCAACACATTCGGACCTGAGGACCTTGATACATGAGAACCAGTACCATATATAATACAATGGAGCAGCCAGGTTGTATGATCAATGCTCAGTACTTTGTGTGAAATAACGAGCTGATGTTTAATGATCACAACAACTGGAAAGTTTAAAGCTTCAATGTTAATTTTTACCAGTTTCCCCCGTTTTGTCAAATGTGGATGTGATCTCATGGTATGTAAAACTTTATTTGTGTGTCTGCACCTGCTTTATTAAAACATTCAACCTGGGTAAATTCCAATATTCAGTTCACGCTCAGTTCTTTCTTATTTTCTTAAAGGACATGAAATATAATGCAACCTTCAATTCCCTTCAATTCATATCCAGTATGGGAGAGTTTTTTCAAAATCAGAGTTTATCTTCAAAAAGACTCAAATAAACTGGAAGACTGAGCTGCCAAATGGAAGATGAGGTTCAACATAGATAACTGTAATATTATGCAATTAGGGAACAAAATAAACCGTACAATTTATAAAGTAAATGGGATAAATTTAAGGGAGTTTTAAATTGAGAAGGATTTGGCAGTTTTGGCAGAAGGATAACAGTGGATTCATCTTGATTCCATAATAGGTTAAAATTGATGGAATGGTGTCTATGTTTTAACCCTACCAACTGTGTTACTATGAACCAGATCCAGCTTTCCTATTTAAATGATGTGTGCAGCGGATGTTACTATTGCATTGGGGTGGAGGGAACAAAGCTTTATGCACTAATCTACTTCATAAACAAAGCAGATCAGCATTTAAAGTTAAGGTAGCGGTTAACTTTAAGTGTCCAGAAGGCTCATACAAGTTAAGAGAGGAAGTAAACTACCTTCTCTCTTTCTTTAAATGTGGGTTTTTATCACAATCCCGGTAGTTAAATCTACTGGTGCTGGTGCTCGTAACCAAAATCACCACACACAGTAGTTCATAATATATTATAAATTGTTGTCTGTTTTATTATTATTTATTAGTTGCCACCTGCCAAAATATATAGAAAAAAGCTCTTTCTAAATTTCCATGTAAGAAACAAAAATAAAAATAAAAAAAATACAAAATAATACAAAATACATGAAATATAAACCAACAATCAAAATTGCAATTGTTCCAAAATAAATAAGGCTAGTTAAAAAAAAATCACACAAAAAGTAAAAAAAAAGGTGATAGGGAAATCCCTATAGTAGTGGTAATAAAATAAGATAAGATACTGTAAGTACAGTATGTGCACTTATAATCCCATCAAATAACTTGTGAAATCTTGCAATCTTGTGGAAAGACCTGTGCTATATTTTAAAACAGCTGTCATGTAGAAGGACACCATATATATATATATATATATATATATATATATATATATATATATTTATTACTTCAATTCATTTGTAAACGATGTTCTGCATATTATAAGAAAGCTGTAAAATGATTTTGTTCATTTAATCTTGCAGGTGCAATGTTATTCATGAAAAATATGAATTTAGATTCGGTTTTGAGAAGTTGTTTGTCCCAGTCCCCTCCCCTGAGATCTTTAATCTGTACAAAACCAAATACTTTGAGCAAATTTAAAGTTGCAAACCAGCAGAAAATGTTTTGCAGCTGGAGTAAATTTTTTTCATTTAGCTCATCAGAAATGACATTCTGAATAGATCTGATGTGTTCCAATATTCTAATATGCCTTTTGGGTTTTGTTTTGGCTATATAAAGGTGATTATCGGGGGAAACAGAGGCAGTACACTACCCCCCAAGTCTGGCAATTAATAATGTCCCTGATTTTCCATGCATGATCAAATTTGTCCCGAAACTCATTTGTAGTTACTACATATGAGCAAATACTACATTGGGCACACTTGTGGCATCCTCCCACACTTTTACCCAAAGTTTTCAGTGGAGTGAGGTGGCTGTGCACCAGATGATCATCAAAATTGGGAGCACAGCTCCAGCTCATTTTAATATTCAGCTTGATATTATCCTGTAAATCTGAGACAGTTCTAAGGAAAGCTGATTTTGGATTAGTTTATTTATGTTGTGCTTGAAAGTTGTAAGTTCCCACAAAATGTATCTCCTGTGTTTCCTTTTTGCTTTACTTAGAGAAGATACTATCATCCCGTTTTTTTTTAATCTGGCCATTTTATATGCCTGTTTAAGGGCTGTTTGACTATAGCCTCTTACTAATAATCTCTGTCGTAAATCTTGTCGTAATTCTCAAAAATAAAGGTCTGGTCATATGTACAATTTTGTCTAAATCTTAAATATTCTCCCTTAGAGATCCTTTTAATTGTTAACAAATGATGTGAGATCTGGCTGTGTAAAATACTATTTGTTGAAGTTGTTTTCCTGAAATTGTCAGTTAGAACAAAGCCATCATCAATCACTGAAATANTCAAATCCAAGAATTCAACTTGTTTTTGATTCATATAGAGAGTAAATTTGAGATTAAAATCTCTAGTTTTTAATTGAACCATATGTCATCCTCAGTCCCATCCCAAATTACCAGGATATTATCTATAAAATATACCCAAAGCAAAATGGAGTCGGTAAACTGAGTACACCGCTCTTTGAAGTACTCTCACTCCCAACACCCCAAATACAGGTTGGCATAGGAGGGAGCGCAGGTGGTCCCCATTGCGGTAACTTGGAACTGGACAAAATATTTTTCATCAAATATGAAGTTTCGGTTAACACAAATTTTAATAATTGAATGAGAAACCCGTCCTGGCGGTAGTCATAACTTTCATGGAGGAAGTAATCCACTGCTGCTATGCCCTTGAATGTTGTATACTCGTATACAATGTCTCGACATCTAATGTTGGAGACAAGGTCGTATCTCTGATGTAAGAGGGTAAAGAAATTACAACATTTCTTAAATGTGCATCAATAAACTTGCTAGCCTTTTCCGTAAGGCAGTCATTGCACTTATTTTGTGCACTTTTGCAGATAAGAGATATAGAGAAGGGGTATGTGGATTTCCGGTAAGTAAAAATTTATATTCATATTTAAGAATAATGCCCTCATTTTTAGCATCCTTTAAGAAGTACTCTAAAGTACTCTAAAAAGAAGTTGGAAGTTATTAGTAGGATTCAATAATATTTGTTTATAACAGACATGATTGTTAAGTTGAGAAAATGCTTCTTAAAGATATTGTTCTCTGGGCCAAAGGACAATGTTGCCCCCCTTACAATGTTGCTTTACAATCACATCTGTCAATTTTTTAATTTCCACAATGACCTTTTTTTTCTTTTTCTGTAACATTACTTTAATACCACTGATGATTCAGTGTGCAGTATAAGTTGTCCAAATCCATGGACACCATGGATACATAAACTTTATTAGATTTTTTTCTTCATTTTTTTTTTATTTTACATTTTGTGAGTTGACATATCTGAATTATGCATCATCACTCACTATCTATGAAATAAGTCAATGGCGTAAATTTACTAAGCAGGGAGATTGCAGGGAGATTGAAAAGTGGGGATATTGCCCAATAGCAACCAATCAGCTTCAATTGGTTGCTTTAGGCAACATGCCCATTTTAATCTCCAATCTCCCTGCCATGTACCTTCTTAGTAAATTTAGGCCAATGTGTATAGTATGAGCGGATACAAAGGCAATTAAACACCCAAATATTTCTGTGATGGATCATATGTTTATTGTGATGGTATAGGATGTGTCGTACTTGTTTTATTTGTAATTAATAAACATATATAGTAACTTAGTTGAAAAAAGAAATCAGTCCATCAAGTTCAACATATTTTGGATCTCCTGCGATTCTAATCTTATAATAGATGTTCATCCAGATAACAGGCAACAGTCAATCTGATTCAATATGAAAAAATCCCTCCTGAGTTTACATAGCGGTCGTAACTCTGGATAACTTTTTCCTCTTTTGTTTAATCCTTTTTTAAATATATCAATTAAATCTGCCATCACAACCTTCCTTGGCAGTAAATTCCACATCTTGACTGCCCTTACTGTAAAGAACATTTCCTCTCCTGGTTGTAAAACTTCCTTTTCTCTAATCTTGGGTTGGTGACCATGTTATAAAATTTTTTTTATTTATATCTATATAATTATTATTATTGTTATTAGGACTATCAGTAGTAATATTAATATTTGCAGTAGTAGTTGTAGAAGTGGTAGTAGTAGTATATTAGGTACAGCCAATTGGGGCTTAATAATGATACATATTATTGACAGCAATAAAAATGCATTAATAAACAATAACATAAACATGACTATAAAAACAATGCAACAGCAAATGCACAGGTTTTCCATAAGCATGTAAAATTTAATTAGGAGTATTTTCTCCCCTTGCACAGATGAACCTAGTGTGCGACTTACACATGCTGCTTCCATAAACCACCCATTATTTTCCTGTCTGAATTTGTTTAAATGTTAGACATGAGGACAAGGAAGAAGAGTAATGACAATAGAAAACATGAAGTAGCTTTGCGTTACCTTACCTTAAATACCACAGTGGACAGTACAGTTCTTGTCCTTGCAGAGCACTGGAAAGCTCTATTACGAAATCTCAGCTTTGGCACTGCGTTTATATTGCAGCTCACTTGTTATACAACATTTCAGAGATCCAAAGGACGTGTTGTCTTACATTACATGAGCTATTTCAAAATAAGGCTTTTGTACACCAGCCAATAATTCCTTATCATATAAGGGCTGATACAGGGAATAAAATAGTGAGTAAGGCTGTATCTTGGAACAACCATGCGTAATTGCAAGGGGAGGTAAATCTGTACTGTGCAAACAGAATTAAAGAAGCTTAACTCTAACTGCCAGTTTGGAATGTAAGTATTTTCCTTTTAGAAGGGTTTAACCAGGTGCAGCTTTGTTTCTTTTTTAGTTAATCATATTCATATTCAGAAAACCATTTATAATACTTTATCATCTGCACTGTACATTTAATAGTAACATTTCTTCAGATCAATAAAAAAAAAGTGTGCTATTGTTCTTCAGTGAGGAAAACAATAATAGCAATCTTGCAAATATCATACCTTTTAATGGCTAACAGAAATAAAAGCAATGATGTTAAAATGCAAACTTTCCAGACTACTCAGGTCTCTTCATCAGGCATGGTACAACAACATATCTGAAGAAGCAAACACACACACACACACACACACACACACACATATATAATATATAAACAAAAGGGGAGCGCCACATAGTGCATTAAAAGTATAATTTATTTCTCAATAGGTAACTTCAATCATTCTCCGTACCATTAATATAGTTAAAATAAGCATAAAACAAATCCAAATATCAGCATCACAGCGTCACTCAGCTTTCTCATGGACGGCGTCCCAATCCACTCAGCCCGGATACGACCTGTGTGCTTGCTGGTCTCC